>JARHVA010011123.1:0-65000 GCA_037957365.1 Torreya grandis
GAGAGAGAGAGAGAGAGAGAGAGAGAGAGAGAGAGAGAGAGAGAGAGAGAGAGAGAGGATTTTTAGACTCATTAATATATTCTTGCTTGTGTAAAATTGTGAAGGGATAATATATATATATATATATATATATTATATATATATTATAAATATTTAGAATGGTTTTTTGAAGTTAATAATTAGCTAGATTGAATGGGTATTTAACATGGTTTTAGGCTATTTTTAATAATTTTGTTTTCAAGATGGTTTTGGCTCTGGCTACTGCGCACGCTAACCCACATTTAAAATTGGCTGATGTGATTCAAACGGCCAGTGAGGCTGTGGTTGCCGTTATGAAAGAGGTTCTTCCTGCTAATAGAGGGAGGAACCAGAATACCCGCAAAGGGATTTTTGCTGCGGGGATTGAAGATACTACAGCAGTGTGTCTGGCCAACATTCCTGGTTCAGGGCATGGACCAGGGGGGCGAACCTATACGGATGTGGCAGCCTTCGAAGTAGATATACACAATGCTCAGCCTCATACAACACCTGTACCTACCCGTGAATCGCTTGTAAGTGCTTTAAAACCTATTAGGGTAACTCTAGACCCTGAATTAGCAAAAAATATCTTCCAAGAAGAAAAATAGTTTTCCTCTTGTGCTACCATTTTTTGTTTCCATGGCTTCTGGCCCTCTTTTGTAGATCTACAGAATTGGATTACTAAGAGTTGGCTGCATATTAAAGATGGTCAAATCTAGCCCTGTGCGAGGGGTTTTTTTATAGTAATATTTCAAAGCCCTGAAGATAGGAAGTCTATATTGTGCCACAATAATTTTTCTTGGCAGGGCAGATTTCCTCTAATGGCCAAACCTTGGCACAAGGATTTTAATCCTCTCTCAGAATCCTTTAATAAGATCCCTATATGGGTGTGGCTCCCTTATCTTCCAATACATTTGTGGCAAGAGGCAGTTTATAAAACCATTGGAAATGCTATAGGGGAGTTTTTATATGAAGAAGATAGTACTAAGAGCCACCATTCGACTTGTGCATGATTTCTGGCTAATCTCTATGTTTCAAAGGGCCTTCCTAAGGTGATTTGCATTGATTCCCCAAGGGGTACCTAGACACAAATCTTGGATTATGAGGGGATTCCTTTTAGGTGTAGGAAGTGTCACCAGACAGGACATATTGCTTCCCACTGTGGTGATGGGAAAAACAATCCCAGACGTTCACCTTCTTGGTGGCCAAAGGATTTCTCTGAACATAGCATAGACAAACAACCTTTGGAGACAACAACAGATTTCAAGACCGAGAATGAGGAAAGGTTGCAATCTGATTTGAAAGATGAAGAGGAATCACTAGAGACTCAATCAAATGAAGCCTCTGAGGAGGCTGAAGTTAAAGATACAGCTGAGCTTGTGGAGGAGGTGGTGATTTCTTCCCCTGTTCTGGAGGATCTTTCTAAGAGCCAGACTATGTTAGACTGTCACAAGGAGTTTATGCCTACTGGTGTCCAAAGATCAGTGTCTTCTGAGGCATGGGTTGCTGAGGCAGCTAAGGTAGAAGATGGTTGGACAACAGTCACAAGAAAGAAGGCTAAGCCTTTGGTCCCTCCTCTAGATATGAATCTTCGGTCATGCAAAAAGAAAAATCTGAATTTAAAAGATTCATCCAAAGTTCCTTTCTGCTGATTGGTTTTTCGGGGGCAGTAAACCGGTCTTTTTTTTGGTTTGCTGGTTACGGATTTGGAAGCTAGCTATTCCTTTTGGTTATCTTTCAGATCAGTGTATTGATAGCTATTTTTTCTTGTTCTTATTTGTCAGTTACAGGTCCCTGTAAAACCTGGTTTTGGTTCTTTTTTGTTGTCAAGTTCTTGTGTTAACCTGGTTGTGCTTTATTGTTTATCTTTCTCTTTGTATAGGGTTTTGGGGTCCCTTCAAAACCTATTTTTACCATAATCTAAAACATGTCTTTAGGCTATACTCATACATGTTACCTAATATATGATATTTTTATCATGTAATAGAACTCAATGGAATTATGTAAGGTTTATATGATATTTTAGGGGTACATTTCTTGATTGTAAGATATTATAAGGAAATATAAGTTATTTATAATGGTCCCTATATATATATATATTTGATTACTAACATGTCAATTTTAGTAAATACAATTTATATAGGTTATGTATGTGTATTAATTTAGATATGATAATTTATTTTAAATAGAAAATAAGGCAATAAGTTTGGAATATATAAAGTTTCAATGAAGTCTAAAATAAGATTAAGACACATTATATATGTTTTATGATCTATTCTGAGATTTGATGGGTTTATATTATTGACTAAGTTTATATCATCTGATATACGAATGAATTATGCTTGAGACATGTGATGATAAGGAACTTAGTATATTTGGATTCTTGTTCTAGTATCTTATACATTTTTTGGTTTTTAATATAGTTCATTTGATAAACCTATGCATATTATTATTGAGATTGAGTTATGTTTACTTGTGCCTTATATTATGATTTGGACTGAATGTATGTTGCAATCTATATTTATTCTACTTAAATCTATATGTGAAAATTAACTAGACTTATTTTATGGATAACATATGATAGATATATTAGAGTGACAATATTCAACTCATATACCTATCCCTTATTACCATTTGATAGTTATGACTTAGTAGTAGAGAGTTTTTTTGTGAGTGGAACTGATTCAAATCCCTAGATTTGATTTCTATAATGAAAAAATTAGCTAAAGTAATGTTCTAACTGAGACATTTTCATTCCAATATACTTTCTATTTTAAATGTATATGCTAATTTCCTATTAAATATATTATTGGTTTCCATGGTTTATGCGACTATTTCATTTATTAGTGTGTGTACACAAATGGGTTCTAGTTGATTTCTTGGTATTTTCATTATTCTTATATGTCTCTCTATGAAGGTTAGAGCCACACCCAGTGGGGAGGTGTGTGAGAGACTAAAAATTTATGGCTGGAGGTAAATCACTTGGATGATTCTCTCCCTTTGTTCAGTTATTCAACCATTTTGGATCATACTCATAGCTATATACATGGATCATTGAGTTGGATCTCATTTGTACCATTGTACATACTATATTATATATTTACTTTGTACTAAAATGTAATATGTAGTACATTATTATTTGATAGATATTCATTGTGGTAGTGGCTATTAAATTTGTAATTAACTATGAATATTATGGTAGAAGTGGTTGTATGATTATCTAAAGTTGTATTCATGGATTATATCCATTATTCGATGTACTAGACTTTCCATTATTCATTTTATAAAAAATATTCATCTAATAATATATCATAGGTTATTTGAAAACTAAATGCATAATTTTATTAACTATTGGGTTGATACTTTTCAGTATTTATTTCTTAGATGTAGTTGTTAGTCAAATAGTAATCTTACAGATATTAAACCATTTTGTTTTTTCAAAAAATAGTGTAACTTTGAGTAACCCATTAGGGTTTTTTACACAAGAAAACTCCAAAGCTCTGATATCATGAAATATTTTAGAAAAATCTCACCCATGTTCAAATCTATAAATCATTACCATAGTAAAATCCATTTATGAATTTATAAAACAATATCTTAGTCTATTATACATAAATAGATCATACAATGAGAAATCCTCTATGTCTCCATATGAATAGCTCACCTTGCATATGAATGATTAGGTGAATATGCACATAAATAGTTGGAAGATATGTGAATGTAAACCATACCATGCACATGGAACTAACTTATCCAAAATAATTAGATTAAAGGCATCAATCCAACATCCTCATACATGTGGGATAAACTTCCCCAATATACACAAAATTCACCTAAGTAACGTAACAAAAAAAGTGTAGGAAACCCATGATAGGAAAAAGCCTATGCTAACAACTAAATACTTTGATATTATTATATTTATTTTGAATGGTATCCAAATTAATGCCTATTTTCTATAATAATGTAAGATTGAAATTTTTTAACCCTGAACCATTGTCAATTAAAACCCTCTTTATTTTTGTAGTGTTGATTTGAACTTGGATAAATAGTGGTAGATTTTAATCAATAATTGATTGTGAAGGTAAATCATTATTTTTAAAATATATACCACCCTAAATAAATTTTAAATTATTCATAACATATGTAAATTAATAAGGCTCTATGTCATGAGGCATGGATTAGTATTCAATGTGTGATATAGAATATCCTTAAAATAGTAACCTTTTAAAGCAATTCAAGCATGTAAATATTAGTTGGTATATTACTTAACTGATCAACAATATCATATAATCTAGACTAATTAACTATTCCCATCAAATTAGATTAGGGATGAGGAGGTTTTTTATGAATTCATTCCTCACATCTCAGCTGAGGAGGCACTTGACCTTATCTAGTGATAACAATTTGGACTATAGGGTCTACTATAAGCCTAGGGTGAATAGTAGAATCAAGATATGAACTAAGATAATTTTGAGGTACATGTGTATGAGGAATTAAATGAATCATATGACCCCTTTGGTGTCTATTAGTAACCAATGGTAACTCAAACTAGACCATGTAATAATAATATGCATATAATGGTTCATAAGTAAGCTTTGGACTAATATATGATGTGATCTTTATCATGACATTATTTATCCATGGGCTTACATACATGTGAACTATTTTACAAATGATAGGGAGGGAACATGTAAAGATTACTGAGAAACTTTGAACTAAGAAATGATAAATAAACTCAATCATTATAATCATGATAGAAATTAGAAAAAATCATAAAGATAAAACCTTAATGGGATGGGTGGAAATAGAATGAAAACCTTAATGATAAACTAGGGTTTCAGGCAATGTTCACAAATAAATGGGTTCACCAATATGTTTTAACATATTTATCCAAACTAGGGAAATATTCTACCTAATATGACAAACTATTGTGTAAAATACTACTACAAATAAGCAATAAATTTTACAAACTAATTTAAAATTATAAAATCTTGAAATATATTAAATATGGATGTGAAAAAGAGAAATATAAAATTAATTAGAAAATTGAGATGTGGACTATTTATAAATAGGATATTGGCCAACAAAATGATTGTGTTGACTTGGTGTGGACCTAGAATAGGAGTTGGTAAGGTTCTTGGACAATAACATTCTAATTGGATAACACTTGGATGCATTTTTGTCCCTAGGGAATGTTGGTTTTTGACAAATAACAAAGAACTAATTTTTTTAATTTTTTTTCACCTTCACTTATTTATTTTTATGATTATGTGGGAGATTATAATTTACTTTAGGGACCACTATGTAATTAGTTTTCCACTTGAAAACCATAGCCTAATATAAAAGAAGTTAAATGTAATTGCAGAGTAAAATAGGGTTAGTTGTTTAATTTTTGCTGGACCTCAACAACTCCTATGTTGAGCATTGTCTACATACAATACTCTAAAGAAGGATCAAACTCCATGTATTTCTCCCATGTTATGGTAGTGTGTGTGAATATGGTGCAAAATTCTAGATGTTGGTGCAATCTTAGTGTGAATTCTTCAAGTATGCTTTTTTAACTTAGAGGTGTATTCAAACTTTATCTTGGGACTATTAGGGTTGTATTTAATAAAATTTTATAGAAATAGGGAATTTTCACTCAATGTACAATTATAATTATGGTTATTTTAGTTTGGAATCTTCATGAGTGAAAAATGGTTTAAAATGTTCTTTTATAGTGGTATTCTAGGAATTTATTATGATGGAGATTCCTAAACTTGTAAGAATTCCCTTATATATATTTTAAATTTTAGAAAATATCCATTAATTTGTAGGACACTGTTAGAAAGGTGGATAATAGTAAGGTGCACTATTATCTATATAATGTGTTTTTTTTTTTAGATTAAGGTAAAAGTAGGTTTTGAAGGGACCCCAAAACCCTTTAACAAAGATAGAAAGATGATATAATGATGCCCAACAAGAAAAATAATCCTAAAACAAACTATAAAATAGTATCAAAATTAGGTTTTACAGGGACCTGAACCCACAGCCTATAACCTTAAGAAAGATCACAGGTTTTATAGAGACCTGGAAACTCAAAAAAAAAGTTTATAAAACAAAGATCCAACTTTTAGAACCAGTTAAAACATTCAGTAGATAGGATGAGAAAAAAAAACAAAAACAACAAAGAGGACCTTAGTCTACTAGTTCCAAGATCATCTTCACAGTCTCATTTCCAACCATTGCTATATCATGTATGGATATTGCAGCTGAAGTAGCAGCTTCTTGCTATGCTTTCTTTCCAACCTCTGCCTGGTCCTCTTACTTGGCCCCTCCAGATATTTTATTTCTTCATTAGCTCATTTTCCAACATTAGCTACTATCGCACATGTGCTAGAAGTAACCTCCTCCATTTTCATTTTGCTTTCCTTAATGAGCCTTCTCATATTATTCTCATATTCCTTAAGTTTAATTGGAATATCACTCATTTTATTCTCCAATTTATTGATTTTAATCCTATCAGCTTCTTGGTTATGTTGCATTATTTCAACTTTCTTTTGTAGCTCTATCATTTCCTTATGCATCCACAAATCAACTTGGAAAATTGCATCTGCTTTGAATTTGGCTAAATTCATGAAGTAGATCTTATTATCCCTCTAGTGAGCATCACACCTATCATCTGCATTCTCCTATGGAAAGGACTCATCCTTTTCAATTTGATTCTCCCTTTCCATCATTTTCTTCTCTTTTGTCTCAGCAGGGTCTTTATGCTGGTCATGATCATCCTTTTCTTTTTCTCCAATCTCCATGGTAAGATTGCAAAGTAAAACCAAATGTTCCTTTTCACTTGTCAAAGCTAAATCATCAAGTAAATTATTAGTTTCTTTAACACTTCCCCCCACCACATTCTAATTATCTTCATGATTAGAATTATTTTGCTCTGTATTACCCTCTATTTTTTCCCCTTTGTTTTCTTTCTCGCTTTTGTCTCCATCTTCCTGATACCCTTCCAAATTTGAACTAAAATCCTCAATTTCCATCCCATCTTCTTCCTCAACAACATTCTTCTCAGAACTATCTAAACTTTCCCACTCAGATTCCTCTTCAACATTCTATTTTTTAATACTGGAGGGTCTAGGTTTTACTTTTTCTTTCCCCTTCACCTTTCCATTCTTCTTACCCTGTGAATCCTTATTTTTTTCAGAATAAGGATTCGATACTATAGCATTGCTTTTGTATTAGCCCTCTATAATAAGAATTAGTCCTTCATGCAAAATTGGTCGAGTTTCCTTCTTTCTAAGAGCAAACAGACTTTGAAGCAGTGAAAATCACAAATAGAAAGGGAAGGAGATTCTGTCTTTATGCCTAAAATGATTAAAAAAGACAAAATGAAATTGATGAACTCTTTTGTTTCTACCATCTAGGATAAAATACTCATGAATGTAGGAAAGAACATCTCTCCAAATTCCTTTTATCTGCTCCAAGTCAAAGAAATCTCCACTCTTTTTTAATTGCTTCTCCTCTGCATCCATTTTTGGGAATTTTTTATAAGTAGCATTTGAAATACTAGTCTGCTTTGAGAATTTAATGCCATCCTTGGGGAGCCCTGTAATCTCAGTGATGAAGTCCTCTATGAGCTTCACAGTAACACCATGGAGGGTTACTCTATCATTGACCCAAATTTTGAAGAATGTCATCATAATATGGGGTTTAGATCCATGCAGTCGCTCCATATAGCTTACCACTCTTCCTTTCTGAAGAATCTTCCAAACATCCTTTCTATCCTTCCATTCTTCATAGTTTTTTGGCTCTTGCTTCCTTGATTCACCCTTCATTTTTCACAACAAACAATATTCCAATAACACCCATACACTGCGAGCAGAACAATGGACCCAATTGTTTTTTACATGAATTGGAAATCGCCTATATGCTGGCACATGCAAATTCCACATTACGTTCTCATGAATGTACTTGTTTAATGAATGTAATCGATCCACCTTAAGTCCACTCCTTTGAATTGTTAATTTACTAATTCTGGTAGATCTTTCCCTCTTTAGAATGAATGGTGTCATAAATGATAAGTTCTTTGAGATCAACATTCTTGTTTAGTGCATCATGCCATCTCACCTTTTGCCCCATTTGGACAACATGATTAGCTATCCAGTCAGCAACTCCATTAGCTTCTCTATAATATGTGGGATATGGTCACTTTTTCAAACATTAGAATTAAAGCTTTAATTTCCATCACCTTAGCCTCAATAGACCATGAACTTGAGTTTTTGTTATTTAGGATGTTTATAATATTCAACGAGTCACCTTCCAGCCATAATTTGGAAAATCCCAATTCAACAGCTAGTCTGATAGTATATAGAGCTACAGTAGCTTCAGCAATATGACTATTTGACTTACCAATTGGGATAACAATGGCATCAACTACATTTCCTATATGATCTCTCAGAATTCTTCCACATCCCACTCTTCCTAGATTCCCTTTAGCTGCTCCATCAAAATTTCCTTTGATCCATCCTTTAGGGGGACATTCCATTTCACATTCAATCTTGGATTATCAATTTTTAGATTAGGCCTTTCAGATCCTAAGGGGTTATCAAATTGAAAGGTTTAATCAGAATCCCTTTGTGATTTAAAATTCTCCTTTATAGCTATAATAATATTCTGGCCAAGCACCCATCTTGGAAGTTCTTTACTTCTGAAAATTCTATTGTTTCTTTCTTTCCATATCCCCCACCATATATGAGGAAGTGTTAGTTTCCAGAAGAAATTAACATCAAGATTTTTTGAGGGACAACACCAACTTTTAAAAGATAGATCCACACTTTTTTGATGTACCCATGTTATTCCCCATAAATTAAGGATCTCTATCCATACTTGCTGAGTGTAGGGACAGTTTAAAAATATATGATCTCTATCTTCAAATCCACTTTTATATAAGATACACCTATTAACCACATTTATTCCTCTTTTTTGTAAATTGTCTAGGGTTAGGATTTTATTTTGAATCAACGTCCAGAAGAAGATATTTATTTTAGGGATAAGCCCCTTTATCCATACTTGAGACCACAGAGGTTGATTACCCTTTTCCTTTGAAGTAAAGATAGTAGAGACTTTAAATTGTCCACTAGGATCATCATGCCAAATAATCTTATCCTCCAGATAGGGATAAAGAGAAATAGCATTAAGAGATAATTGGATGTTGTTGAATTCTTGACTAACATCATTTAAGTTCACCCATGAATTATTCTACCAATATTGACCCACTAGAATACCATATCTCTACTTATATCAATCAACTAAATCCTTATCTTGGAAATCTTCCATCAAAGGATAATCCTTTAACCATACATCATCCCAGAATTTCACCTTAAGTCCATTACCAACTTTCCAGGAACATCCTTTTTCTAAGTTTTTTTTGGTCCCCTGAACAACCCCCATATGGAAGAGGGATGGATTACATCAGGATAAGAGAAGAAATCAGAAAGGGATTTTGCATTGAAGAGGTACTTGTGTTTCCATATAATACTCCACTCTTTGTTTTCATGATAAACTCTCCATCCCAATTTGGCTAAAAGAGCTTTATTCATACTTATGATTTTCCTAATTCGTAATCCCCCTTCCCTAAAAGGTTTGCAGACTTTGTCCCAAGCAATTAAAGGCATTCTTATTTTTTCCTCAGTACCAGTCCATAAGAAATTTCTTTGAATTTTTTCAATAGCCTCTGCATATTTACTAGGAGTTCTAAATAGACTTAAAGCATAAGTAGGTATGCTTTAAATATAGGTTTTGAGAAGAGTTAAATTTATTGCATAACTTAAGAGGTTTCCTTTCCTTCTCACAAGTTTCTTGCTAAACTTATTAATAAGATCCTCCCAGAATGCATCAGGGGCTTTTAGACCAAGAGGCAGACCCAAATAAGAAGAGGGGAAAGATCCTATAGAACATTCAAGAATTTTAGCTATTTTATTTTGTCTCTGGATAGGGGTGTTAATAAAGAACACACACTTTTTTTCTAATTAATCAATTGACTAGAAGTAGAAGAATATAAATTAATAGCTTGCTTCAAATTTCTTGCTTCCTTGACTTCTGCTGAACCCATAAAGATAGTATCATCAACAAATTGTCCATGAGAACAAATTAGAGGATTGGAGGATGGTTTTAGACCCTTGAATAAACCTTTATGGACCAAATCCCATATATATCTTCCCAAGAAATCAGCCATAATTACAAAAATGATGGGGGATAAAGGATCCCCTTGTCTCAATCCCCATGATGGATTAAAGAAGTGGGATGAACTTCCATTTACCAATACGGCAATAGAGGAAGTAGAAATCAACTGATATATAATACCAACCACATTTTTGTCAAAACCAAAAGCTAAAAGACTATTTGGAAGGAATAACCAGTCAACCCTGTCATAGGCTTTAGCAATATCAACTTTCATTATAAATCCCTGATTGTTAGAACAAGACAATGAGTGAATATTCTCGTGAGCTATGATAATAGAGTTGAGAATTTGTCTACCTGGGATAAATCCATTTTGTTGATTAGCAATTATCAAAGGAATCACTTAAATTAGTCTGGAAGTAAGGAATTTGGATATGATCTTATAGAAAGCGTTATAGAGACTAATCGATCTAAACTGATCAAGAGAATCAGCACCAATCTTTTTAGGAATCAAACACAGCAAGGTGGAATTAACTTCCTTAAGCATCTATTTAGCTCCAAATAATTCCTTCACAACATCATTTACATCTTTCCTAACAAATTTCCAAAGTTTTTTAAAGAAGAACATGGGAAAGCCATCAGGTCCAGGAGCTTTATCTCCTCCTAAAGAATAGACAGCTTTGAAGATTTCATCATCCTTTGGAATTAAACTTAACATTTTATTTTGTTCCTTCGAAACCAATGGAGGGATCACTCTTAGGAGTTTAGCCTGATTATCCATATTAATATTAGGATCCACCTTCATAAGGGATGAGAAAAAAAGATCCATTTCCTCTTTAATATCCTTTTCCTCTATAATCTTCAAATCTCCCTTTTTTAGGTATGATATATGAATTTTAGCTCTATGCTTTAGAGTCGATAGATGGAAAAATTTTGTGTTTTTGTCTCCTTCACTCAACCATAACAACCTAGATCTTTGTCTCCAATAGATTTCTTCTTTAGTGATAATATCTTGATATTGAGCTAACTTCTCATTTTCTTCAATAAGGAGATCAGAAGTATATCCATCCTTCTAAATTTTTTCCTGAATTTTAAGAATTTCCTCCTTAATAGCAGTCTTGTTCTTAAAGATATTTCCAAAACTATGCTTATTCCACTTTGTAACTTCCCTTTTAACATTTTTGAGTTTAGACACCACTCTAAAGAGGGTCATGCCCTCAATATCACTATTCCACCATTCTTCTAATGTGTTGTTATTCTAAGTGAAAGAGTTATTAAGTTAGAGGTATGATTCAGTCTAGAGATGAGATTAGGTCACTGAGTGATCTAGATAGGAACATTATATACTAATTTGGGTTATTTAAAGGAGTGATTCATCACACAAAAAATGAATGAAAGTGGTCAAAAGGCCCTAGAATAGGTCATGTGTTAAGTGTATCAAAAGAGTGGTCACAAGGGTATTTTTTAGCTTCAATGCTAATATTTGTGTCTACACCTATCAACCTATTTGTATGATTTTTTCCATTTTTTTAGCACTTATCAAATAGTTTTATAGGTAAGAAATTGGGAGACAACTTATTGATTTTGTAGAGTGTGTTGTTGGGGCATTTGATAGTAGAGTTTTATGGCCATCCTAACTATGAAGGATTTTTTTCTTTTTAAGTGATATAATAAAAGTCATCCAAGTATCAATTTTTGAAAAAAATATTGTAAAACATTTCAATACAGGGGAATACCTCCAACTTAATTGAAATATGATTAAGACTATCTTGTTACATGGTGAGTATATGATCCACATAGGTGGCATATTTGGAATTAGGGATTTCATCCTTAAAGAATGGTCTAGTCTTAAAAAATTTATCATATATTGCATTATAATTTTTGAATTTGTACCTTAGGTATCCTTAGAGGAACTGATTATCTATGAATATTTTATTGGTTCTAAAAGAGAAAAATCATGGAAATATAGTTTCTAATTCATCAAATCTTATATATCTATTTTTGTTGTGTGTAAACCTTTAGCTTTAGATCACTAATTATAAACTAGGATCATTATATAAAAATAGTATGGTGGGCTTCTAGGAATGATGGTAATTGGATGAATTGGTGACCTTGTTTTTCTATGCCTATTTTAAATCATTAAGAAAATTAGGTAGACTAGTTATTTGCATGGATTTAATGCTAAGGTGACCCTTTGCATTAATTCAAAATGATTTTATCATTACAATTTGATTTAATACTACATTTTTATGGGTTTAGTGGATGATTTTCAACCATTCATCTGCCTTCATTTTTTCCACTGTGTAAGCTCCACTTGAGATGAGTCAATATATCATTATTCGTAGGTTGGCCATATGTATTACTTCAATTGGATCAAGGGATCATTATCCTCATTCTTTTTTCAACATATATAAAACTATGAGGTCAATAATAAATAGTATAATAACATGTGACATGTAGTGACCAACTCAAAGTCTCACATTTTAGGCACCTTTTATGAATCCATGAAATAACATGTGCCCTATAATGATTATCTCATAATCGCATGGTACCTTGGATTCATATAGTCTCCTTTTCAAACTATGAGGTTCAAGAGTGTGAAATCACACCACATGGAACAATATATAGATATGTGGCATAATTTTATTGCATTAGAGGTCTTAAAATGAATCAAATCAGTGCATTGATATCATGAATAATGTGAACAAGACACTAGGCTTATAATGATTGCTATGCCCTTAGCCTATAACATGTGTTTGAATATGTATAGCTGAAATTTGGATTACATAACACCTTTATTATCATATTAAATTTATTTATTATCTCAATTGATTAGTTAGGTTGGGTTATGGAGTAACCATATCCTAAATAGACTATAAATAGGAGGTAATGATTAGTATTTGATCATCATATTGTGAATTATGTTCTTATTATAAGGTTGTGGAGGTTTACCCTTTGAATTGGCTTGTCATTTACTCATATATTATACTTATTTTAGTAATACCTTGATCTATTATTGTTATTCTAATTTATTGGTGAGCTAATTTCATTATAAGTGGCATTAGAGTGCTGAATTGGGATATTGAGTGGATGAAACCCTAATATTAGATAATCACCTATATCTTACAATATATAGTGAATTTATCTTCAATTATTTTACTAGATTTGAAGTCTAATTAAATGAACTGTTAGTAAAAATAGGGTTTTTGGGTATGGTTTGAGCAAGTTATTAACAATTTAGGATTTCTCATAAATTGTATCTATAGGCCACAATTTGAGGAACTTTTTAGATTTATTTTCATATTTATAAACTTTTAAAAAATATATTTTGGGTCTATTATTTTTAGTTTCTAATTTTAGGAAGACAATTTCAAAATCTCTTGGTCAAATTTGTGCCAAAGGTGACAATTAGGATCAATATTTTCAAGTCTTTTTATGACAAGACCATAAACTAGGGGCTAAGACAAGGGTGTTGAAACTATGATTAAAACTCAAATAGAAGATATAGAGTTAGAAGGTAGAGTTATTAGATAATTTGTTCCAATAGTTTCATGATTAATTACAAAATTAGATATCTTGAGTATGATGTGTAAGGCATACATTCTAAAATGAATAATTTATAGTCTACTTTGATAGATATCATGATGAATTTGAAGAATATTCATCCAAACTAACCAATATCACCATTACACAACCAAATATGGTGTATATTATATCCATCCCAATCCTAATTAAATTAACTCATAGTTAAAGAACATGATGTCAAAAGTGTAAATGCAAAATTTTGATAGGAAAGATCCAATCACCCAGATCAACCAAATGGATATATTTTTTAATATACATCAGATCTCATGTACAAAAAATGTGGTCATGCCATCCTTATATCTATAACCATAAAAATTCATTTTTAATGTATGGTTGTGTGTTGAAAATAAGAATAAGACTCACTCTCACCTATTATTATTTTACATAGTAGTTGAAAATACACTATAGCAAAAGTATGAGTGATAACTAATTTTATGAATTAAAAAATATGAGACAAATAGGGTCATTAAATGCTTATATTCATAAATTATATAACCTATCCTTACATGTGGATAACATTCCTGAGGAGTACCTAAATAACCTATTTCTTTTAGGTCTCAGGGACTACATTGATCATGAGGTATGCATGTTTAATCCACTTCCTATCTTTGAATCTATTCACATGGATCTTCTAACAGAAGAAAAATAATCCATCAAAAATAATTCATTCGCCAACTTAAAATATTAAATCAATCTATCACCATCATTCCCTCAACTAACCAAATTGACACATCAAAAATTTGAAGAGAAAGGAGTGAATTTTTTGTGTTTTAATTATTACAACAAATAAATTAAAGGCATAAATGTGTTAAGAATAAATTGTTCTGCATTGAAGGGGTAAATGAAGAATAAGAGGTTCCATCGATAAAATCTGAAGAGTCCTAGCCAAATATTTCCCATCATGAACTTTAAATTATTAGCACTCTTTAAACCCTTAAATTTGTTAGTTTCCTTAAGAAACACAATGTGATGGTGATGATTGCTTGAATGAGTACACACAAATTAATCGAAATTAAATTGTCTACTCATATGAAATAATTCATTTACCTAGCTCTATAATTTCAAGTCATGATTACAGATGGTGGTATAGTCGATTGTTCTAATAAATAACATAGTATAAAGCTTGTTATGGGTGACTACATGCTCGATTATCCTATGTTTTCTATTCCCATGGATGGGGTAGGCATCATTCTAGGAGTGAAATGTCTCACAACCTTGGGCATAATAGAGATGAATTTCAAGAAACTTTTCATGAAATTTCATTCTAAAGATAATACATTCAAACTATGTGGATTATGAGGAAAATATACACAATTGGTTATTTTACATCAGATGGCAAAGATACTAAAAAAAAGGGATAAATTATTTTTATCATGATTATTTTCCTTAAAAATTTCAACCAATAAAGGTGTGTACACATGTTAATTTATAAATGATTATTCATGACCACCAAGTTATTTTTGGCACCATACCAAAATGACTTCAACCAAGAAGAGAACATGATCATTCCATACTATTGCTTCTAAGGTTTCAACCACCAAAAATCATACCATACCAGTATACATATGCCCAATATAGTGAAATTTAAAGTATGGTACATGAGATGATAGAGGTAGGTATTATCAAATGTAGCCAAAGTGAAAATTTCTCCTTAGTGGGCATGGTGTGAAAGAAGGATGACACTTGGAGTATGTGACTAGACTCTTGAGAACTCAACAAGTACACCATCAAATATAAGTTACATGTTCCAATAATTGATGATTTGCTTGATGAGTTATATGGTGTTATTTATTTCAAAAAACTAGATCTTCATTTTGGGTACCATCAAATTTATATTATAAAAGTGTATATCCCTAGAAAAAATTTTAGAACTCATGAAGGTCATTATGATTTTTTGTCATACCTTTGGTCTCAAAAATTCACTATCTAAATTTTAGAGTTTGATGAACACTACTTTTAGGCCTTTTTGAGGAAATTTGTGTTAGTTTATTAATGATATCTTAATATAGATAAAAATTTGGGAGGAACATTTGGAACATTTGAATTAGGTTTTGTTATTTTTGGAACAACATCAACTTTATTAAAAACCTTCAAAATGTAATTTTGGAGTCCAAGAGGTGGAATATTTAGGTCATATTATTTCATAGGAAGGAATCAAATTAGATCCTAAGAAGATAAAATCTCTGACTGAGTGACAAGTGAAAAAAACCCTCAAGAATATTTAAGCCTTTTTAGGGTTAACAAGTTACAATCATATATTTGTGAAAAATTATGGTATCATAACAACACCACTCACATCATATTTGGAAAAGGACTCCATTCATTGGAAAGAAAAAACTTTTTGTTCATCCTAATATATTGTGCTCCCAAATACACTCAGTGAGCTAGGTCTACTAAGTGACCTTGGGAGACAATTAGGGGAATTTAATCCTCTCATTTTATGATTGTTATTTAAATAATCCAAAGCATGGGTTTAAGGTATTGGGATACATTAAATGACATACTTAAAATACATTTATAAAATATGTAGTGTTGCCACCAGGGATTCAATTCTTACTTCCCACTAATATATAACTTATTCACACTATTTGATCCAATTAAACATGTTAATATTTAAGAAAATTCACTTCAAAATTTATAACTATAGGGTACGAATCAAAATAAACTTCAAAAGTGAAGGTAAGGTAAGAAAGGGTTTCCATTAGGCAAGCATGATAATACCTTAATGTTTCAAGTCCACATGTACCTATCTGCAATTATATCAATGTATGCCAAGTTTCACATATGTTTAAACTTTTGTCACATATGGAAATGAGTCTAAGGAGAGATAGTATGCCTAAATCCTATAAAATTTTTCTATAAATGAGAACAAACATAATTATTACTATTCACACATACCTATGGTGTTTTTAATAAAATGAAATAACTCTAGAATATAATTAGAATAGTAAAATACATGTTATAATTATACATACACTATAGAAAATGCATATTAATCATTTAAATATTTTTTTCATCTAATTTACCATAGAAGATTGAAAAATATTAGTAGAGGTTCCTAAAATTTCATCATAACATGCTAAGGATGAGGATAGTTGTGCAATAAACTCATAGTCACAGGCCTAATTACCAATCAATTTGATGGAAAAGAACAAATGGAATATTTAAATTACATTTTTATCTTATGATATCATGCTAATGAAATGAAACAATAATTTCAACTACAGTTAGATAATTCAAAACAATTCAAAAAGGAAATAACCATAACTATACTCAATAAATCATACACAAGGAATAAATAAAGGAACCATACATGTAACCAGAACCAAGAAATCTACATTGATCTATTTTGGATATAGAACCCCTTCTTATTATAAACAATAACATATATATATATATATACATACATATATATGTATATATATATATACATATACATATATATATATATATATACATATATATATATATATACATATATATGTATATATATACATATATATGTATATATATATATATACACATATATATGTATATATATACATATATATATACATATATACATATATATACATATATACATATGTATATATATATGTGTGTGTATATATATATATATATGTGTGTGTGTGTATATATATATATGTATATATATATATATGTTATTACATATATATATGACTTTCCAGCTTTTATCTGAGCTTAGCATCAAAAAGAGTCTCTTTGTCTTCCAACCTATTACAACTTCTTGAGGAAAGGACAAAATAAACCAACTTATGACAAAATGAGTGTGTTATGCACATATGGCAAATAATTACACTTCATAGTTTTATAGTCCTTTTTCTTCTAACACTTTAATAGTTGTCTTGCAGTGGATTCCCCTATGAAATGGCCTCCTATGACTACCTAATGTGATTCATTCAATATATGAGGGCATTCATATTCCAAAATAACCCTGTGTAAAATGTAATCCTTCCACAAGTGATACAAAAACCCATTTATGATTTTGTATGGTAATGCTCTAGTCATGAACTACTTCTTGTCCCATTCTTGATAGTGTGTATGAAAAGATCCTTCTTCCAAGAAATTGGTAATTTCTTAAAAAAATTCATGTATCACAGATACACAAAAAAATGAACATCTAGAGAATCCTCCTATAGTTCTTCTAGATCTTCCCCAATTTTAATTTGGCTAAGATGATCTGGGCCTACATTCTCTCTTCCCATTTTGACATTAATTTTGAATTGGAACTCTTGAAACAACATCAACCATCAAGAAATCTATCCTTATGTCATGGGTTTTTTAACCGAGTATCATAAAGCCTGGTGATCTATAAAGACTTAAAATGGGGTTAGGAGAAGATAGTGCTTGAACTTCTATAGTTCAAACACTATCATTATTATTTTTCTTTTAGTTGTCATATAATTTTTTTTGGTAGAAAACAACTTTTTTATTGCAAAGTGGATAGGGTGATCTAATCTACCAAATGTGATACCTAAGACATTAACATGCACATGGAATGACTTGTTCCAATATAGAAAAACTAATATTAGTGTAGTGACCACTATTTGTTTGAGCTCTATAAATTTCACTTGAAATTATGATGTCCATAAAAATTATGTACCTTTTCACAACAAATATTCAAGTGGAGAAGAAATATATTCATACCCTTTGATAAAATTTTGATAATAACCTGTATGTTTGAGAAAAGATCATATTTCAATAGAAATGACTGTTGGTGTCATCTTGATAATAACTTTGATCTTATCTTGATCCACTAAAATTACTTTACTACACATAATGTGGCCCAATAAAACCCCAAAAGGAATGAAAAAGAGACTTTTTTTAATATTTAAGGCAATGCATAGAGCTCTACATCATTATAACATCAATCAAAACTTAGATAAATGATCCTAAACAAAGATAAAATAGACCAATTAGCCACATAAACTTATAGAAAGTCATGAGTAAAATATTTGAATGTAATCACCATGGTTCTAAAGAAGATAGATGGTGAATTATTGAGCCTAGAAGGCATAAATTTATATCTAAAAGATCCCCACTTAGTAGTGAAAGTAGTTTTAGCCCTATCCTCCTTTGTGATTAGTATCTGATGATATCCACTAAACCCATCTGTGAAAGAATACACCTCATGTCCTACAAATACCTCTAATAATTAATTTGTAAAGGGGATGGGAAATGAATCATTTACAAATGCATCATTCATAATGGCATAATTACCACATAGTCTAATTTATTATGTTTCACTACCATAGGACTTACATAGTCTACCTTTTCCACTAGGTAAATTATTCCAGTGTCTTACATCCTATCTAGCTCAATGTTAACTTTAAGCTTCATATTAAGATTGAGCTTATATGGTCACTTCTTGATAGTCCATGCACACTCTTTTAGTTTAATATTCATTTCTCCTAATGATAGATCTACCCCTCAAACTTCTAAATATTTGGTGGGGAAGACATCTTGTAATCTCTTAGAAGTTGCATGGCTTCTGAGACTTTTGTTGAAGTCTAATAGTCCCCGATGTGTGTCAGTTTGGGAATATCCTCACTTATAATATTGTTGACATACTTCCTAAGTGGTTTTTGGAAGATGTGTCATTTTTCTTCATAAATCAAATATTATATCATTATTTATCCTTCCTTTTCTAAAATATTGATATTTCACAACTTTTCCTCCTTGATAGCTTCTATGACTGGATCTTTATGCAACTCAACATCTCATTATTGTTTAAAAAAAAACAATTAGATATATAACACCATCACTCTTAGAAACTTCTCTTTCATCCTCCTCATAGTTTATCCTATGACATGGCTACACAATAGATTATTCCTTCATATTGGCAACTTTGTACCTTTTTAGGGTTATGTTTAGATTGTGGGCTACATTTTACTATGTAGAATACTCAGTGGGGGTACTTAGGTCCTCTTCATGCCTGTGACATAGAATTTTTTTTATTCTAATAAATTTATTGTGTACTAAATGATTCTCATCCTTAAATATAAATGTTTGTATGAAATATCTCTTCACCTGCAACCAATTCTTTGTTTCCCTACTACACTCCTAATGCATATACCAAGTTGATATAAGGGGGGATAATATATAATGGAAAATATTAACCCAATATTTCAAGGCCATGATTTCTATATTCCATACTTCAACATATCTATGTATGTGTAATTTAGGGTGTTCACGCTCTTAAAAAATAGGCTAATTACTTATGACTATTTTCAGTAGTTGAAACCTATTGATCATTAGTTCAAAAGCATCATCCTAGGAAAATTGATCATTCCTATACCATGCCATAACAACCTCTTTCAAATCATAATTCAAACCACTCACCCTCTGATTGATTCAAGGCACATTGACTTATAAACATAGAATAAATTGTTTTATATCCTTTGTTTCAAAATATTTAGTAAAATATCATTGATTTGGTAAGACCATTCTCATTGGTCATAGATCATTATCTCTATGATCCCAATTTAGCATATGTGTATCTGAATCCCCACTTACATATGAAGCTATTTACCATGGTAAAGTACCATATTTAGTGGGCTCTATAGAATCCTATGCATGGGTATCTATTTGATATAAGAACTCTATTTTAGAATTAGTAAGATATATCACATACATAGACTTAAAACATTCCATTTTAAATTGAGGAATCAATGGTTGTGTGATCATTAGTTTAGGCTTCATTAGGGTAGATGTCTTGATTTTCTCTATAATTAAAGACTATAACTGAGGTTTAGCATTTCCATAAATAAAAGTACATTTAGCTACTCACAGAGCCTTTAGATTCTTCTTGATATTCACCTTCATCTAATGATCTTATTGACAAATGTAAGGATAATCATGTTCTATTGGAATGATATATGGTTTTTGCACCTTATTCAATGGAATTTCTATTATTTTATCCCCTTTGATGAGCTTCTAGTTGATTCTTCATAGTGTTGATATTCATCTAACCATCATATGCCCATTTCTTTGTAATCAATGAAAGATAACGTGTCTCAGTTATCTTCATATCAATGAATTCAAATTAATCTCATATACCCAAGTATATGACATTGATATCAACATCTTATAAATAACCAATAGGTTCTACTATCCCATAATATATTAGGATGAGAGTTACTAGACTGGAGTTGAGTATTGGTCAATGAATAGCTTCCCATGTAGACTTTGGTATCATGTTGATCATTATTCTAAAATAAAAAATAATTTGTAAGATCATAACTTATGATTTTAATATCCATCCATGCATCCACATCTTAAGGATTTTTAGTTTTTACATACCATACTAGCTACTCTTTTTTCTTCTATCCATATTGAGCACATTCTAATAGATTATTCAATATATTGGTGATATTTTAAGAGATTTAATCATTATGTAGTGAGACTAATAGTCTAAGTATGTTTTTTAAGGCTTTAAAAACTCCCTCTTATCTCATTATATGCATAATTTGTCCATAAATCTATGTATCTATATCCATAACATATCAATCAGTGGTTTCTTGATGTTGTATGTTTTTCAAAACCTACATAGACTTATACATCAATCCATTTTCAATAATTGGATCTAGGTATTTATCCTACCTGACCTTCTAAATTCCTTGATCCTATGGAATTTCAAGAGTAGGTAATCCTTGATTAGCATGTTGATGTCTAGTGATAGATTTTATAAATGCATCTTCCCTGGGTTGTGAAGTGACCATATTGACATTTATACAACCTTTTCTTTTCTCTTCTTTTCCAATATTGGAAAATATTCTCTATCATGTTGATCCAACACTCTAAAATACATACAATAAGACTACCTTTATGGATTCATTAGGAAATTTCATTGCACATGATTATACTTTCCACATAAATAACACTATAATAGAGGTCATTGGTAATTCTTTCCTCATATTCTTTGGTAACCACCCTAATATCCACCCCTATAACCTCTTCTATATTTACCTTGATGTTGTGATGTATTCTAAATTTGATATTGTTGAGTATTACCAAATCCCCCATACTATTGCTGAGAAACTGGCTGAGTCCAATCAAGCCATTGTTATTGAGCCATCACAAGATTCGAAGGCATTGCATATTGATATTGTAGTGATGGTGGTTTCAAACCTAGGAAATGAGTAGTACATCTAGCCAAACCTTGAGGTTAGTGTGGTGAGTTCAAAATCCACTATTGACCTATTTGGTACACACCAATCATATTGAAATCTAGGCTTGAGATCATTTGATTCATTATAGACACCTATTGCATAGTGACTACGAAAACATTCTTTGTGATATCTACTTTCAACTCCTATAAAGCTCTGTAACTTTTCTTATCATAGTTTAGGGATTTATAGAAATTAAAAAACAAGTTATATGACATCTATTATGCCTATTTTTCATACCCCTACAATTTTCTAAAAACTCATACCCCTATCTACCATAGTGATGATGTAGTCATAAAATCTAAAACTACAGTCGGGGGCCTAAGTCAATTAGTAGTTTTATGAATATACATGTTTTCAATTGAATGATCTAATAATGATTTGATTATGAGTTCATATTTATATTATAGTGGTTTCAAAAATTATTTATGGTTGAATGAATAAAATTCACACACACACACACACACACACACACACACACACACACACACACACACACACACACACACACACACACACACACACACACACACACACACACACACACACACACACACACACACACAAATTTTTTTTTTTAGTTATGAGATTTATATGGATAAAGTTGATTAGATTGCATTCATTTGAAGTGATTACTATGGTGTTTTAGTATGAAGAAGATAATGCTTCATAATGTTTTAACATAATTGAATGCATTATATGATTTGCTATGATAGTTTTTAATTATATTCATTTGAAATTCAACTGCAAGATTTATATGGATTTATGATAATGATTTTTAGATGAGTCTCATTTAGAATTCAATTAAAAGTATGAAATGTTGGCTTTATATAAGTTGAGCCATAAATAACATTGGTTTATATTTAAACCTAAGCTATTATATTCCTATGTATTATCAATTATCCTAATTGGTTTTAAGTTTCTAAATCTAAACACTACATTATGGTAATATTTTTAAGTGGTGGAACTAATGTAAATATGTTAAATTGGCCATGGGGTGATTTTGAAGGTTAATTTGAATTGAATTTATATTGTAAACTCGAGGCTCATAAGGTTTGAATGGAAAATTAGTAGTCTAAGTTGGCAAGTTTGATATAATGCAAAGCATGTTGGATGTTTTGACATTTTAGTGAAATCAAAGGTGGTTTAAATGAATTTAATGTGAATTACACATGCCTAAAACTATGTGAGTTAGATGGTGTTTTAGTTAAGAGATTGGTCATTACTAAGTTTTAAGCCTTATTAAATAAGTTAGCAATTGTCTAAATAATGTGCCTAAAATTGAGAGACTAGTGATACAAATGCACATAAGAAGATGCAGTTAAGGCATGGGTTATGGATACAAATAGGATGGTTTTTTTCATTTTGTTAGTCATTTTTCAAAGCTTGTTGTGGAAGCCATACTCTGTCAAATAATTTGTAAAGTTGTAGATGGAAGGTTATAGACTTGATATTATCAGGTACACCATGGTTAGAAGAATGAATAGTTTTTAAAGGGATAGTTATATTTATCTTTGTGACTAGCTTGTATGAAAATAAAATATGTTATGAGTTTGTATGCTATGGATTTTGGTAAATTCTAGAAACATAAATAGTTTGTTTTAAATCTTTTTGAATTCATGAAGTTTTGGTGACAAGGTTAGTTGGAAAGTTTTCAAATTTATGATGCATCAGTTATTTTTTTGGTTTTAGATTCTTCAGCATGTGATTTAGATGATTGAAGGTGTTTTATTTTCATTATAATCTATTCATCCCTATTTTTAAGAATTGGGTGAATATAAGGATTATCATTTTTGAAGTATTTGATATTTGAACTATGTTTGAGATAATAATAGAAACTATATTAGAAAGTACAATATTCTATTTATGGGTTTTTTGTTGGTTGATAGTTTGTTACAGTGGTGATATTGGTTATGTCAGTTTGATTTTCAAGGGCATAAAAACAAGTTTGAAGGTGTTTTTTGAGTATAATGTGAGGAAATTGTGTTGAATAGTTTTGATATACAGTATTATTTGCATGCAATATATATGATTTTATAAACTTAGAGGGTTACTTTTTTTTAAAGATATCAAAACATGTTTCTAATTTTTTATTTTTTAAGTCAAATTGAAAATAATGATAAAATGGTACTAAAAACCCAATTGGAGTTGTTACCATGTAAGAATTTGAAAATAATGATGAAAAACCAATTGGTTATATGAGCCAAGTTTTAAAAGATACTAAAACTAGGTACCCTCTTATTCAGAAATTTATTTTCTCATTAGTTTCCTCTTTAATAAAATTTCATTATTTATTGATGGGAAACAAATTTATAGTGTGACCTAACGTACCTATTTTATCTTATCTTTTAAAAAAACCAACCATTCAAGGAAGGCTTTCAAAATGGATATTATAAATTCAAAAAATTTATATCAAATTCAAAAATTCAAAGACAATTAAAGGTAATGACTTAGTAAAACATTTACCTAAAAATACTTCTTCAAGTATCAATGTTTTGGTCTTGTCAGTTGATGATAATTTGAACACAAAGCCTTATTTAAAGACCATGAAAATATCATAATTTTCTAAAAACTTCAAATTTGGTCTTGAAATGAATGAATAAGATTGTATTCTTTCCAAAGATGATTGGTATCTTGACTTAGTCTTCTATTTTCAAAATCAATCTTATCTTGATAACTCTAGTAAGAAACAAAGACATTCTTTATGCTTAAAATCTTTAAATTTTTATTTGTTATAAAATTTATTATTTTATCAAAATAGAGATGGTGTTTTATTAAGGTGCCTTACACATGATCAAATGCAAAAGGTTCTTAGAGGTTTTCATGAAGGAAATTGTGGTGGACATTATGCTAAAAAAACCATTGCTTATAAGAATTTAAGAGTAGGTTAATATTGGCCTACATTATTTCAAGATGCTTATAAGTTAGTTTATTCTTGTATGACATGCCAATTATTTGTTGGTAGATATAAGTTACCTGCAATGCTTTTAAATCCTATGATGATTGAGGAATCATTGAAATGGGGTATTGATTTTATTTCAAATATACATCTTCCTTCATTATCTAGTCATACATAAATATTAACAAAAATAGATCATTTCATTAAATGGCCAGAGGCCAAAGCTCTTAAAAGTTTCATAAAAAGTGAAGTAATTTAATTTTTACAAAATAATAATTTCTTCAAAATTGGAGTTCCATATGAAATCATATCTGATAATGGTCCTCAATTTATTTCAAATGAATTTCTAGAATTTTTAAGAAAATATTTTATTATATCTACTCATTCATCTAAATATTACCCTCAAGGTAATGGTCAAGCTAAGTACACAAATAAAAATCTAATTTCAATCATGAAAAAGTTAGTTTGTGAAAATAAACAAAATTGACATCTTAAAATTTTTGAAGCCTTATGGGCTGGTAGAACTATTGTCAAGGTGGCAACTGGTTATTCACCTTTCATGTTAGCATACATATTTGAAGCCACTTTACCAATAGAACTTCATATTTATTCAGCTATAAATGATTTACATTATGTATCTAAAGCTATTAATTTAAATGAACAAAGATTACATGATCTAATAGCTCTTGATGAGTCAAAAGCAACACATTACAAAAATTAGAAAGGGCTAAACAAAAATTTAAAAAAAAAATTGATAAGAAAATTTCTAATAAAAATTTCAATGCTGTTGATTTAGTTTTATACAAGGACAAAGCTCATGAAGATCCTGGTAAACATCATAAATTTGATTCATTATGATTTGGTCCTTATCACATTACAACTATACTTGGAAATAATGTTTTTCATTTAAAAGATCTTGATGGGAACTGGTTATGTTATTCAATTAATGTCTATCATTTAAATTTATTTCAAAATTAGTGTTTATTTATTCTTGTTTTATTTCTTTGTTTTTGGTTTTGTTTCTTATTTTATTTTATATCTTGTTCTGTTGTTTCTTGTTTTGGTTGTTTATTTTTCTTGTTGTTGTTTGCCTTTTACATTTAAAAGATCAATAAGTGTCTCAAGTGGATGAAGTCTTCATGTTATGGAGGAAGAGTGTAAGGATGTTGTAATACAACTATAAAAATCAGTTATTTTGAGATACTGTTATTTATAAATTCAATTTTATTTATACATGAATAATATATATGTTGATTTATAACTAGTTCTAAAATAATACTTCACTTTCAAAAATTGTATTTGAAGTATTTGCATTTATTTATGCATCTAGCCTAAACTTCCCCATTATTCATTACTTTTATTCATGAAATGCTAGCTAAACATTAAATCCCTTATTGAAATCATTATAAAGGGGTCCATGTATAGTTTCTTGAGAAATGATTTAATTGGATCACACTCTTAAGATTATTTTTCTTGCAATAGGTAATTTTATTGCTACTCAATCTCATAATCAAAACTGACTAGCAAGGGTTTTAGAGTTATGCCTATTTTTCGTACTCCTACAATTTACTAAAAATTTATACTCCTATCGACCATAGTGATGACCTAATCATAAAATCTAAAAATGTAGTTGAGGACCTAAGTTAGTAATTTTATGAATATATATGTTATTAATTGAATGATCTAATAATGATTTATTTATAAGTTCATATTTATATTATAGTGGTTTCAAAAAGCATTTATGGTTGAATGAATAAAATTAGAATATATATATATATATATATATATATATATATATCATTATGAAATATTTTGTTTTCAATTATGATATTTAGATGAACAAATTTGATTAGATTGCATTCATATAAAGTGGTTACTATAGTGTTTCAGTTTGAAGAAGATAATGCTTCATAATGTTTTAATAAAATTGAATGCATTATATGATTTACTAAGATAGTTTTCAATTATCTTCATTTGAAATTTGAATTCATGTTTTGTATGGATTTATCATAATGATTTTCATATTAGTCTCATTTGGAATTCAATTGCAAGTATGAAATTTTGGCTTTATATAATATGAGCCATGAATAAGTTTGGTTTGTATTTAAACCTAAGCTATTATATTCCTAAGGATTATCAATTATCTTAAGTGGTTCTAAATTTTTAAATCTAAACACTATCTTATGATAATATTTTAAGGTGGACCTAACGTAAACATTTTAAATTGGCCATGGGGTGATTTGAAAGGTTAATTTGAATTGAAGTTATATTATAAACTCAAGGATCATAAGGTTCAAATGGAAAGTTGGTAGTCTAAGCTGGCAAGTTTTATTTAATGCAAAACATGTTGGATGTTTCGAGATATCAATGAAATCAAAGGTGGTTTAAAGGACTTTAATGTAATTGTACATGCCTAAAAGTATGTGAGTTAGCTAGTATTTTAGTTAAGAGATTGGTCATTACTAAGTTTGAAGCCTTACTAAACAAGTTAGTAGTTGACTAAATAATGTGCCTCAAACTGAGAGACCAATGATATGAAGGCAAGTGATTAGATGAAGTTAAGATGTGGGTTATGCATACAAACAAGTTGTTTTTTTCATTTTGTTAGTCAATTTGCAAAGAATGCTACAGAAGCCATACTCTATCAGATAATTTGGAAAGTTATAGATGGAAGGTTGTAGACTAGATATTATTAGGTATTCCACGGTTGGAAGAATGAATAGTTTTTAAAGGGATAGTTATATTTATCTCTATGACTAGTTTTCATGGAAAGAAATTATGTTTTAATTTTGCATGATATTGATTTTGGTAAATTCTAGTAACATAAATTATCTATTTTAAATCTTTATGAATGTATAAAATTTTGGTGACAAGGTTAGTTGGAAATTTTTCAGATTTATCATGCATTAGTTATTATTATGGTTTTATAGTCTTCAACATGGGATTTAGATGAATGAAGGTGTTTCATTGTCATTATAATTTGTTCATCCCTATTTTTAAAGATTGGGTGAATATAAAGATTATCATTTTTAAAGTATTTGATATTTGAACTATGTCTAAGATAATAATGGAAATTATCTTAGAAAGTGCAATATTCTATTTCTGGGTTTTTTGTTGGTTGATAGTTTGTTACAATGGTGATATTTGTTATGTCAGTTTGATTTTTGGGGTTATGATTTCATTTATGCATGAAGTTTGGAATAAAATCAAGTTCAAAGGTGTCATACAAGTATAATGTGAGGAAATTATGCTGAATAGTTTCTATATATAGTATTATTTGCATGAAATATATATGATTTTCTAAACTCAAAGGGTTATTTTTAAAAAATATATCAAAACATGTTTTTGGGTTTTATATTTTTGAACTTAGAAATTGAAAATAATGATAAAATGGTGGATAATTTCTAAAAGGCTATAATAAGTTTTTTTTCTGAGTTTGAAATGATAATTTGAAAAGGGTGAATATGCCAAAGATTAAAGAGTTTATATTGAAATTATCTTTTCAATTTTTTAGAGGTTATAAGTCTATTGTCTTTTTCATGGAAATATGTGTAGTTTACCATAATGTAAATATAACTTCTATCAAAGTTATTTTTCAATGGATTTTTATTTGTTATCAGTCTATAAACATGCATACAGTTTACAAGTTGTAAATAATTTACATGTCATATATAGTGAGAAGGCAATTATGCAGTGAGAACTAAAAGAATATTTTCAAATAAAATTATAAAGTATATAATTTTATTATTATGGTTTCAAGTTGGAATATTATGATGATTTATGACATAGTCAAATTGAAAATCATATAAATAGTTTAATTTCAAATAGTCAAGTCTTTTATGTGATCATTTTGTTTATAGTTGAAATTTTTTAAGTAACTAGAAGTTTGAAATATTGAAGTACAATTGTTATTTTTTGTTCTGTAAATGATATATTCATTATTTTGAGTTCAGTTAAATGATAATCAGATTTTGAATATATATTGTGAACTATATTTGGGATGTTAGGTTGGGATCAACTAAAATCAAATAGGTAAAAAAATAATAGAATTAAGGAGATAAATCTTTCTAGTAGTGTGAATCAAGAGGCACCAAATAGGCAATTTCCTAGAGGAGGTTTTAGGACTAGAAAATTTGGCCTTAGATATGATAGTAGAGGATCCTATATGTATATCCATTTTGATGCCACCAACCCTAAATTTTGGAATGTGTTGAATAATCTACCATTTAATCCTACAAATCATAGGGGCAATAGAGGTTTTCATGGTCATAGATTCAGAGCTAGATCCCATTCTCACAATATCTCTTCCCATTAGTTTTAACCTAATCCTAATCAATTACTTATTCAATTACTCAATCTAGAAAGAGTTAATGATGTTAATGAATCAACACAACTAGCCAATGAGATAGTCCATGCAAATAATTTTATGAATCTTGCCTTACCATCTTGTTCTAATGAGCATACACCACCTCATAAGATGTTGATTTTAGGTTACAAGAAGCTAAATTTGTAAAATCCATTTGTTGTCATACATCTAACCACTTCAAAGAAGCATTCAAATAGTCAGAATGAATCAAATACTCCAATAGGGATCAAAGTTGTGAAGAGAGTTAAATTGGAAATAGAAGATGTTGTGAGTGATTATGACACAAAGTTGGTCAAATTTATTATAGTTGATATGGAGTATAATGAATGTTTTAATGAAAAGGGTGAACCTGTGATTGAAGTCCTATCTGATTCTTGATTATTACAAAGATACATTTCATTTTAAAGAAAAAATTTTAGTTGATCAGACTTAATTACATTTCATATTTTGATACTTTAGTTATAATTTTTTTTTAAGTATAACAAACTTTTAATTTGATATATATATATATATATATATATATATATATATATGTATATATATATATATGTATATATATATATATGTATATATATATATATATATATATATATATATATATATATATGTATATACTATGCCTAAATATTTTGGATTATATGTATAATGGAATTAATATGAATAAGAATTTAATTTTACTTTGAATTATCTTATTATTTATTGAAATGTGTTATTCTTATTATTATTAATTTATTAAAGGGTCCCCACCCATTAGGAAATACCTAGTCTATTTTCAAATAATTGATCTCTTAAGACTTTTTATGTCTTAAATGAAGCTTAACTTATAAATATCAATACTAATTGACTTTTAAAGTCAATTATTTTAAGTTAACAAATAACTAACTAAAGTTAGTTACAACTTATTTTCAAATAATTTTTAAGTTTAAAAGGAGATCAGCGATTCATTTGAAGAAAATAAGAACAACACATGTATCGAAGACTATTATATTCTAAAGTCAATCATTTATCTCTCTCTTCTATTAATTTCTCTAAGATAGCATGACTTTTGCAGACAAACCAATGGTAATTTTTTAGATGGTTAATTATATTGCTTAGTTAATGTAGGTATATCTAGTTTTATATTATCATTTATAATAGATTATTTGAACATTATCAAGTTTAACATATGTTGATGATTGCTTCTTGTAATCTTATGTGTAAAATCCAATTATTCAACCTAAATAATGATGAAAACCTCATTGTTTATAAGATATTTATGATCTAATTAATTGTAAAAGTTATATTTTAAATATATTTTGTAAAGAGGATGTTTGTTTCTCAAATAAAATGATCTATTTTGCTAAGACGACTCTCTTTGTTAAGACTCACATGTTTTGTTTATATTATATTTTATTTTGACTTTGACTTCTAATTTAGTTTAAATCTAATTCTAGTTTAGTTTCTATTTGTTTTAATTTCTATTTATATTTTAGTTTAATTTTTCATTGACATTAATTTACTTTCTTAAGTAGTTTCTATTTTATCCTGATTCGTTTCTTGAGTTTGTATTAGTTTAGTGTTAGGTTTAGTTAAGTATTAGATTAGTTTACTTTTACTTTTAGATTAGTTTATGTTTGATTATTTAGGTTTTCTTAATTAGTTTCCTATCTTTTATTTATTTGTTTGATTTTATTATTTGCATCTTTCTTTTGATTGTTGAATTATATTTTTTTAATTGATTATTAAGATATGCTTATAAATTGATTTACTTTCTTATCTTCAATTTACCTTTGTATTTCTTGTTTATTATTTTGGTATTTACTTAGAAGTTAAAAAGACAAAGAAATATATTATTTTAGAATATATTTTATTACAGAATTAGATTTTTTTTCTTCAAGAGATTGTCTTATTCATAGGTTCTCTCTTTCAAATAGGATAGATCACACATTCATATCTAAATTGATTCATTTTCTGACCATTTGATTTATGAATTCTAATGGAATATGTTATATCTAATATCCTATTTGTTATTTTTTAGAACATTTTAAAAAATATCTTCATGTCTTTAAGATCATATTCAAACCTTTAGAACCTTACCATTAGAGTGGTATGATTCCAACTTAACCTTTGCAATAGGCAAAAGAGTTGATTAGTTGATGGAATATTTTTCATAATCAACATATTCTTTACATATTACTGTAGCAAATGGCATTATGATGTTGCATGTCCTACAACTATGAATATCTCATAGAATTATGTTTTGACTTTGGGTCAATCATTATGATGATGCCCTTCCTTGCCACATTTTATACACCATACTCCTAACTTGGGTTTATATTCATCATGATATTTATACATAATTTTCATGAAGATTTATAAGGTGTTATCAATATTAGATATAGATGTTAAAGCTTCCCCATAATATTCAATCTATTCCACCCTAATAGAAGTAACTCACACATCTATTTTAGTATCAAACTGGGTTTGAGCTATCACAAACCAGATTCTTCTTTGTAGTCCTTCTATAAACCATGTAGCCTTATCTTTATCTTTTAAAGCAAACTCAACCTATTCATGACATCTAATTTTTTTTTATCATAATTGCATACTATCTCTCTTGGCCTCTATCAAAATTCTTTTGAATCTTAGATGGTATGACTTGCATCTAAACTTTGATTTAAGCCATTCATTCACATATTTTAGATAAGCTTGATTAATATATCTATGATATATAAATTCTAAATCTCTTCCATTAAATTTCCCAATCAATTCACAGTTCAATACTGCTTTGTCAATAACACCTTTGGCCTTTCATGTCATTTGATAGGTGAGTAAATGTGATTTAGGATCCATAAACCGATCATATAGTGCTAGATTTATAAAATCTCCCAAAAGAGACATATTTGGATTACAATCTGATATTTTTGAATTTTTTTGTACAAATGTAGTAATTGGTAGCTATGATCTTTGCATTAATATCTATGAGCTTAAAGGATATACCTATGAACTTTTTATTTGATAGAAACCTTGATTTGCTACATATTTTGCTTCTTATTGTTTGTCCCTGATTAAACCTATGACTTTAAAATCTTTGTGAATTGATGTTGTCTCAATTTATTTTCCCCATATATGAAATTGTTCTAAAAATGAATCTTCCCAACTAATGCTTTCTTGAATTTCTTGTAGTAAACTACTTCTAATATAAGAAATATTGGGCTAGGGGGATGTGTACCTTTCAAATCAATGATCTTTATCTACAATATATTCTCTCTCAAGGCTTAAAATTATGATTTCTTTATGACTTTATCCTATCTCTCAACTTAATAATTTGTTTTCTTATTTCTTTAATACCATTTCTTGTAGTCATGAACTAAAATTAACTACTAGATGTTCTAATTATACACTATTCTCATCCTCATCTTCATACATCTCATCCTTTTCTCACTCTTCTTCCCTCTCTTCTATTTATCATCATTCATCCACATATTTCATCTCATCCTTCATTCATCATTCATTTCTTATAACTCATTATTATTTCCTACTTGATCTTTTATTACTTTACTACTAATCCTACTTTTATTCATAGCTACTCGAGTACCTTTCTACTTATTCCATCTATTTTATTATAACAGTTCTAATTACAAATCTATACTATTATTTTGATTCTTCTTCTCTTAGGTTTTCATTCTAGATGTAGGTACAAGCTCTATCTTTTCATCTACTCATCATTCATTGTCTAGTCACACACATCCCCATAATACTCAAAGTGATTACTCTATATTGGCTAGAGTAGGCACTATGGTATTTTCCATAACTAACATTTTCACAAGAGTAGGTAATCATTGTAAAAAATTTCCTTACATTCCTCTGATAAATAAACCTTTTTCAACTTCAAAATCCATATATCCCTGTACTTGAAATATATTTATGTATCCATAAAAATTAATATGAAACCAATGGCCTACTACTTACATCTAATCATTTTACAGCCTTGTAATTGGTATCTTCTCTTCATTTCAGTTTATAATTTCTATGATCCTAGGTCAGAAATAGTAATACTCTAGTCATGCTAACCAATTGGCTAATAACCCAAGTAACTCACACAAAAATATTTTGGGTAATTCACCATAAATGTATTCTTGAATAATCTCTTAAACCATATAACTAGTCCTATTTGATTCTTCCTCTACAAATATATATATTCTCTAGTCCATCCAACTTTCTATATACCTTTGTCTTGGTAACCATATTATCATAGCTTCCTTCAAATAAGTTCCATGCTAACCACACCATTATTAGTAGAGGTTCTTGATATATCATTAGAACATGTTAAGGATGAGGATAGATGTGTGATAAAATCATAGTCTCAAGCTTAATTAAACTCAAGTGGAAGATTTAAAGTACATTTCTATCGTATGATATCATGCTATTGAAAAATAACATTAATTTTAACTACAATCAGATCATTCAAAATATTTTATAAAGGAAATAACCATAATATACATAATGAATCATATGAAAATAATAAATACATAAACAATATAGGTAACCATAACCATTAAATCTATATTGATCTCTTCTAAATGTGAAACCCCTTCTTAAAAATAATATCGTGTGTGTGTGTGTGTGTGTGTGTGTGTGTGTGTGTGTGTGTGTGTGTGTGTGTGTGTGTGTGTGTGTGTGTGTGTGTGTGTGTGTGTGTGTGTGTGTGTCTGTGCTTACATATCTATGACTTTCTGACTTTTGTCCAAGTTTGGTGCCAAAAGGAGTCTCTTTGTATTCTAACCTATTAAAACTTATTAATAAAAGGACAAAATAAACCAACTTGTGGCAACATGAGTGTGTTACACATAGACGGTAAAAAATTATACTTTATAGTTTTACAGTCTTTGTTCTTCTACTAACATAAGACATTTAAATAAAAAACAACACAATAAAATGAATATGCCATGTGTTAATGAAAGTATTTTATGTTTATAAAATATTGACCTTTATAAAAAAATGCATAAGAATATATATAGGAAATGAGATTATTCCCATATCCAAATAGTAAAATATTCCATTTTTGGCCATCATGGCCCAAAATAATTACAAAGCCAAATCACTCCCATGATATTGCCAAAGAAGACAAAGAAGAGAGAAAAAAGACTCAAGGTATTGATAACACATCCCTAGTTGGGACCACAATAGTCATCAAATTGAGCTCAGTAGGGGACCACTTCCAAACTTCATCAAGATGTCTTGATGAGATGCTAACACTTATTACACCAAGTTACCCTCTCAATAAAACTTGGTAGGTTAATAGGTGGATCTTGAAAGAACACTTTTGCTTGAGTCAAAAAAAATTCATGAACTTTGAGAGGTGATTCTAATGATACTTTTAACTCATTTACCTATATAATTTTTATTATCAAATATGTGGTAAGATCTAAAATAACCTTGTCTCTATCCTTGTTACATTTTACCATCTTTATCTTCATTACTATCCTGAAATGGCTGAGGTAGACCTAAATTAGCCAATGTTGAGCAAGGTGTCATTCAAGTGGAAGAAGACTATGATGTTGACCTATTTAAATTATGTAAGGATTTGGTCCCATCTCTTTTATAAAGGTATGATGGTGACTTAGTTGATCCTAATCCATTATTCAAGTGAGGTCTCATACTCCCAATGCATGTCTAATATAAATTCAAATTGATGAGAGGCATGAGTTTAAGATTTAGGAACATCCCCTTATTGATAACCAATATCATATTATTGCACTTATTTTCCACTTTGATGATCATGTCCAAAAATATTTTTGCTATTTATAATAGCACATTATCATTTGAAATAACATCAGTCACCTTATTGAGGGATGTGAATAACTCTGCAAGTGAAACCTCAACTTTGTCAACCAAACCAACAAAGAATGAGCTCCTTACTTGAGACTCAATGGGTCTAACCTACTTTTTAAGGTATTACATTATCTTCTTGATGAGTTCATTAGCGTCCCATAGTATGGAGGCTATGTTTTCTGTTATCTTCTCTTCTCTCATGGTAGTCCTCACTCTTTTGAGGGAGGAGGTACATATTTTTTCTCAAGATAATAGGATCTCCATCTTATATGAAATTTTATGTCATCACCCTATTCATATATCCTGAGTCATTTTCAAACCATAGTTGGATATTTGGATCCCCATAATAAACCTTTATAGCCTTTGTGCACTTGAATATTTTATGGGACATATATATCCTTGCATATACATGATACCCAAGGTAGTAGAAGATCAAGTGGAAGGGGTGGTGGAAATTAAAGTTAAAGGTGGAGTCATGAGTGGAGGAGGAAGGGATGAAGGTGGAGGGTGAAATGGAATTAAGGATAATGGACATAATATGGGAGTGAAGGGAGGATCTACCAAAGGGGACACCCAAGGTAATATGTTAGACCTTAATTAGTCTAGGCTCATGAATACCTAGGGACCAATTGATCTTGAGAACTACATGTTTAACATGAAGGAGGATATTAGGTAGCTAAATCCAAATCCTTGAGATCCCATTGTGATTGATATGGATAAATAATAAGCTATAAATAAAATTAAGGGGTTACACATGTGACCCAAGTGTAATCAACCATTATCTTTTAACTATTTTCTTCTTTATGTATGCTCATGTTGAGGTTATTTCAGCTAAAGCTATCTTAGATGGATCTTGTGGGTGATATGGGACTCCTACCAAGAATTATAATGTGCTAATTACAACTGGAGTAGAGGCATTGGTAATCATAAGAGCCATTGTATTAGTTGTAACATTGGGGTAACCTACTATTGTAGGATCCATTGATGGTGTTGGGGTAATTTTAACTTTATGGGCTATTGAGAACAAATAATAAATTGGGATTTGGGTTATACCAATAGTTGAGCTACTTATAAGGATGGGATAAGATTTACTAATGGTGAAGACCATGTTATTTGGGTTTAATAAGGACATAATTATGTTTCATGCTTAATAAGATGAACTAGGGCACTAATGATACTAACCATGGTTGAATCCAAAATAAAGGAGGTAATTGAGCACTCATCACTGTAAGATCAAAGGGAAGCATGATAGGGGTGGGTCATGGTAGAATAGATAAACATGGGAGAGTTACAAATGGTAGTTGTGAAACATCAACATTTGTGAAATAAACATTAGGGGAAGCTATAAGTTGGTCCTTAATTAGACCAAGATCTAGGCTCCTTTTAAATTGAAGGGCTCAAGTAGCTTGGGGCTAGCTTACCTAAGGAACTAGTGAGGGTAGGATTGATGTTGAAGTTGAATGAGTAGTTGAAAAAGCTAGGACTCATTTTAGGATTTGTCATGAGATTCTCTTTGTAGTCTTCAAGCTATAGACCATAGGAGTTTATGTAGTTTGTTATGGAGGGGATCGTTATACTTGAGGTGGTTGTGGAGGATCTGACCTTTATTCGAGTGTAGGTCAATTTTTATCTTGGGCCTTCTAGTGGGAGGCTATCTATAAATTTATAATCACCACTACATCATTTAATAGATTGAGTTGGATTTCATCATCTAGGTATCTCTCAGGGTGATATGTGGTGTTGAGTCACATTTAGTACTTCTACACATGATCATATGTTATACCCTAAGGATGCCACTTTCTATCCTCAGCATTGCCCAAGTTGTATGACTCTTTATGTTGGTATATTACTTATAGTGCCTATACACTTGTGTATTTATGGTGACTAATAACCATGGGTAACACTAGATAGGACTTGTTGATGTGGGTCTTCTAAAAATCCATTTATTTAATTAGGTAGCCTCTAACATTTTATGATCTTAATGGATGTAAACTCTACTCTAAATCATGATTTTTAGGTATGAGTTAAATAACCTAGTGGTGGAATAGTAGGTTGAGAATGCAGGTTATTAACTGAGTGTACTTGTAATGAAATGAATCCTAATAACTAAATAAAAACCTAGGTGGGTTAGATGGATGGATGGAATCTATTCTAGAGTGGGTATATCTTAGTCAAAGAAAAATCAAAAGGAAGGAAGGGCATAGTACAAAAGAGGGATATATGGTTTCAAGGGATCACTTCTTGGGATTTTCCTTTTTGGAAAAGTGTTTCCAAAAATAATGTTTGCTGTTTGTATTTGTTTCACACTCATAAAAAAACATAGTTAGGTAGTATGGGATGAAATGGTATAGAAAACTTAGGGCTCATAATTGAAGGTTACTCCTTTTATATTATCTATTTAACACCCTTACTCAAGAGAATAAATCTCAAATCATAAATTTATCTAGAGTAGCTATGGCTCACACTTCAAAGACTATATCAATGGGAAACACTCATGCACACTTAAAAAGTTAAAATAATCAACCAATTAATTAAAATCAATAATGCCTGCTATCTATTCAATAGATTTTGCACATCTAAAATCAAAATATGTAAATGATAACAAAAATAATTATTCGTAGCTTTTTCACACATCAAATTACTAATTTTAAACAACCCAAATAAAATAAAACCTTAATTAAATAGAGATGGAAGAAAAGTACATTCATAGAGTTTCATGACAAAAAAAAGTATCTCTTCTTGTATTGATGAAATTTATTGACCCTTGGAATGAGATATTATATGAATATATAGACTTAGGGAGGGGTTTCCTCATCCTCCAAGTTCATTCAAACTCAAAGTTATATTAATTAATTAGAAGTTTAGTTCTAATTTTAGTGTCAAAAATGCATGTGAGCATACTTATAACTAATTACAACTATGTCAGAAAGTAACTTTTCATATAAAGTGTCATGTAGTATGTGCAAGATTATAAATATCCCACACTAGATTTTACATTAATATAAAAATTATAAGTAAACTATAATTACATAGATTAATCATATATGCATGAATACATACAAAATTGGCCTTTAATAATTAAAGCTTAATTGGTGTCTACATGGCACTAAAGTGGTAGCTTGAGCTAAACTAGAAGTTGAAGTGTTGGCTTTCTTCTTGGCTTCTAATTCTTGAAAATACTTGTTGCTGACATCATCTTGTAACCGTATGATATCCATGTTCAAGAGTGGGGGTCTGTGTACCTTACTTGTTTATCCCATTAGCCACATATGTTAAGCTTTAATCTTCCTAAAGTTAATTTAGAATATCTTTACTTTAGTTTCTTCTGATCAAAATTCAACTCATATTTAATATATACACAATCATAAATGAATTATGTCTATAAATTAATCCTAACTAGGATAATATAGACCACACCATAAACTTCTGATTGGGAACACATTAGACAATCAAGAACATGACCAATATGGGGATCCACTAGACTTGAGTAGGGGATCTCTTATCATAATACACTATGCTAGGAAGGGTTCCAAAGCCTTCAATCAAACATAATCATGTAATATACCTAAGGGAGTCCTATGTTTTATATTCACTAAACTAATAACAAGTAAAGTAAAATTTTAATCTAGTGCTCACCAAAGCTTGTGGGACAAAGTAGGGGTTATAAATAATAAAAGTAAACATGCATACAAGACATATACTCATGTCAATGTATACATAATCCTAATGCATAAAAGATAAGTACAAATGCATATCTATCTACTCTTACAAAGGAAGAAGAAATTTAGGAATACTTAGCTTTGAATATAAACTTACCAAGCCTCAATATCTCCCTTGGACAAAGTGCTTCATAAGAGGTTGTTATGGTATGTAAGGATTAAAAGGATAAATCATCTCTAGGCTACACAACCTATCAATGCATCCAAAAGACTTATCCATAAGATAAAATCTGTATCTCCAAATAATGTATGAAACCCTAATATTTCTCCTCAATTATAATGGTGGATAATAAAATGAACAATATGTCTTACTTATTCTTCTCTTTTATAACTAATGGTGAAATTAACTTGTATATATAAGTGGATTTAACCCTAAAACCTTCCAAAAGTTTTGGCTGATAGTGTCAACCCAATCAACCTAGTATAATTTTCGACAAGAATTCACTAGTTCATGGGCTAGGTTGTCAAAGATCTGACCTATACCCTACATGAATTTTACCCAAAACTATACAAGTTTGACTTAGTCGACTTAGTATAGTCAGCAATAAAAAAAGGGCTAAGATTAGGAAAAGAAGAATAAAAGGTAGAAAATGATTAGAGAGTGTGAAATAGAGAATAAAAAGCTTAGGGATAAGGTTTTTTGGATACAAGTGTGTAGATAACAAGTGGTAAAAGGGACAATAATCTTGTGAAGCACCAATGGTCTTCCCACCCCTTTTGTGGTGCACCCCTTAAGGAATGTAATCAAATATATTGAGACTCAATGGGTTCCTGTAAGATATAATGTGTTAGTGAGTGATAAAAAGTTTTAAAATATTATGTGTATACATATTTCCCACTTGAATCTCATCACGTGTCATGTGATTGAAACATGGGATGGTGTTTTGAGAATAGAACATGATAACACATAACACTGATGCTAAGTAAAATATAGTAAGTAGCAAATAAGAGAAATGAAAGGACATAATTGAAAAACACACACCATTACTTACCTTAGTGTTTATAATAAATAAGTATCTTGAAATAGAAATGAAGGCATTCTAATTTGAATAACATTAGGTAAACTTGTAAATGTTACTACAAAAAATAGCCAAAAATTGAAATTTTGGAATACAGACATGTAGTAGTAAAAAAATATTCTCTATGAAACCATGATTCTAAAACATTTTATGGCTCAAAAAATGGATGAGTAAAAGCAAAGATACATGCAAAATAAGGAATCTGACAAAAAATATTTGAGAGGAAATGAATTGTGAAAAGTAAGTTTAAATAGGGTGAAAGGGAGGTCATTTGTTATTATTGACTTGTGAGAGAGAGAGAAAATTAGCTCTAAGAGACCAAATGAGCTAGGATGGTAAGGAGATGAAATTTGAGATTAAAGGGACTCCCACAATAGTAATAGGTGTAACATAGGTAGGCAATTGAGAATATACAACTTATATTTGAATATATTATTGAATTTTAGTGTTTTTTTATAAATTTGTGCTTTAAAACAATTTTAAAAACCAAAATGAACCCAAAAAAGTTTATAAAGGTATGAAAAATGAAGAGGGGAAATGGGTTTAAAGGGATTGGATTAATAACTATGAGAAGGCATTTATTACTAAAAATGTAAGAGATTGGTAAGCATAAACAACTAGGTCGACCCAGTCGACCTGGTAGGCTGAAATTTTACAAAATCCACACTACCAACCTAGTAGGTATGTGCCAACTTAGTTGATTTTCTAGATTTCCAACTTAGTACATGAATTTTGACCTAGAATAAAAATTCACTCTACTGATATAGTATTAAGGGGGGAAAGTAAAGGGTCAATGAAGTTTATTAAGTCAACCTAGTCAAAATAAGGAAATTTTAGACAACTTAGTTTTTGACTAAGTGACCAAAATATTAGGAAAATGTGTGAAATAGGTTGAAAGATTCCTAAAAAGGATAAAAATGGATGACTAATAGATAGAAGGTCTGAGTAGGATAAAAATAGGTCTAACTAATTAAAAATGAATAAATTAAAGAAAATTAGGCTTATTTTTGTTAAAATTTGAAAAGAATGTATTTTAATTATAAATGACATAGATGATCTAATACATCTTTTATTGTTTTATGGTTATAGAGCAATCTCAAGTTTTGGCACTTGGTGGATGCGGCATGTCTCTTAGACCTCCTGGAGAGATTATCAATTGGGGATTGAGTTAGATTGATCACATTAGGTCTAGGAGGCATTGTAGAGATGTGTAAGATCCCACTAAGTTTAGATTTGATAGTCATGTTCCTAGGAGCCTAAGAATGATTAACTAATACATTTAGGTGGGAAGTGGAGGGGGATACCATTAAGGTGAGTATCACCTTATAGGACATCCATGTTATCCTTGGACTACCTAAGTAGGTATACCCATGGTCATAGGAGTACCATATGGTTAGGAAGAGAGTAGAGCCTTAGCTATAGTGGAGATAAGATCATAGAGGATATATCCCAGATTGAGAATTATCTCTTATTATTGTTTAAACCTCTTAGATTATGGATATATAGAAGGTGGTGATAGGACTTATGACATCATAGGTGTTATGTCACAAGTTAGATGGTAAGGAGCCATTATTTATTATAGCCTTATGCCAAATGATATTAGAGCATGGGGTGTTGTATTACTTAGGCTCTATAATGTAGGTATAGCTTGTGCATGATAGGTATGTGATATTATCTAGAGGGAAAAATTTGATAGGTTTTATTATATTTTTGACTACATGGATAAATGAGAGGTTCCCTATGTATCAGCTAATTGGGTTACCCCATATAGTCAATGATAAGTTTCCTCAAGTACAAAGGTGGCAGTAGGATTAGGTAGCATAGGTTGTGGCCCATATGCTAGTTCTATAGATGGTTAGGAAAGAATACATTATGTTTTAGCTTTATGGGCACATTTCTATGGTATGGTTGAGATGGGAGATAGTGGCACCAGTATTGGCATGATTAGAGGTTACCAACCACTATACCTAGTGGATAGAGTGACAACCAATAGTTCATGTACTAGGATAGATGGGAATTCCTTACCTAGTAACACTAATAATGGTGCCCATGTTTTTGTCTTGACATGTGAGAGAGATGAGGGGGATGAGGATTAGGGCCACTAGTTTCTAGGCCAATGATTAAGTCACATTGTGAGAGACCATAAACATGTCAGACACGATGAGAAATATAGAGAGAGGAGTTAGATGTGGATATAGGAGTACCAAAAGTATAAATTCCATCAAAATAATAAGTTGATCAATGACCAACTTGAACATAGCATTGATAGAGCCATTAGTAGTGGGAGAGAGTGGAGATAATGGTCATCCCAGATGACCCATCAGGTGGACCTAGATAGAGTTAGGTGATAGACAAACCACTCATGCATAGCCTAAGGTGGGAATGAGTGGTGACTCTAGGATTTGACTTTGGGTGGTGACTGACATATGAGGTTCTTGAAGTATGAAATAATGGGGAGACCATGCTTGGTAGTCATATAGATGGTTAGATGGTGGTAGGTGATACACAACCATGTAATAAAAGATGGTTAAATTTTCCTTAAGTTTATTTGAGATAGAGTATAGATAGATAGATTTTGATATATATATCAAGGATTTAATATATATCTAATTGGAATTTTATATATCTTAAAAAGGAGGAGGAGACTAAATGGGGGTCCCTAGTGAGGGGAGAAATCCATGATATCCTAGATGAGGCACTGACACCATACAACCCTACCACACTAGAAGATCCCATGGTACCATCTATCATAGCTCAAGCAAGATGGTTTAAATTATCAAGAGAGGTCATGAGGTGGTTATAGGCACACAGAGATGGGGATGTATCCATTAGTAGGGGTGGGTGTAGGAGAGGCATAGGCATGGTTGGCCCTATATTAGGATAGATACATACATGTAGCTACCATAACATAGATTGGATAGGTATAGGCCCATGAGAGATGACACATATAGAGACCTTAACCCAATTGGGATAGGTATAAGCCTAGATGGCTCATCTATATGGGTAGGTATTAAGACTGAGATCTTGGATAACCTATTTATAACATTTTATTTAGAGGAGTCAGATTAATGAATATATGGGTAGCATGGCTAGGCCATGAGATAGACATGATGGGTCCCAACCATAGAGCTAGAGTGATGTATATGTTTTTACTTTTTGTTAAAAACTAATGGTGTGTGTGTGTGTGTGTGTGTGTGTGTGTGTGTGTGTGTGTGTGTGTGTGTGTGTGTGTGTGTGTGTGTGTGTGTGTGTGTGTGTGTGTGTGTGTGTGCACGTGCGTGCATGCACACGTGTGTGTGTGTGTGTGTGTGCGTGCGTGTGTGCATACGTGCATGTCTAATTTTGGTAGTTGGATGCTAATTTTATGTGTTTGTATTATGGTTGTGGTTATGTATGCTTTGATATATTTTGTTTATAGCACATGCATTTATCAATTGTTATGTTCTATAGGAAATATATTGGTTTCTTTTCTAGCATTATGTAGGAAACATCATGGATAAAAATAAATAGGCAAAAAAGGATTTGGTAAAATATAATCAATCAAAAATGTACTACACACTATTTCATGTTTGGAAATGTATAATAACAAGAAAATGACTAAGTATAAAAAACCAAAGGGTGGTAATGAAGATGGTAAAAAGTTTGTTTTTAAACCAAGATAAAAATTGGCATTAAATTAAAATAATTAAAGTCATACTACATCACATTGGGAAGTATGAAAATAATGTAATAAAGTGGAAATTTTGTATAATAAAAAATGGTATCAAAATAAATAAATTAACTTAATAAATCACACTAAATCACATTGGGAAGTATAAGATAAAGACAAAATTGGCAAAATTGGTCTTAAATTTATCACACTAATTCAAGTTGGGAAGTATGAAAAATTCAAAAAATGGTTAGATTCTTAAGAAAATAAAAGTGAAAGAGAAACTAAGTAAGCATAAAACATACAAAATCAAGCTGGGAAGCATGTCAATGATGTGTAACTTCATAATCAATCACATATTATCTCATATTTGACACATGTAATTTTATTTTGATTTAGATTATTGAATTTTTTTGTGAGGAAGGTCAGGTCCTATCCATGGTCTTACACTAAAACTCATAAAGGGAGCACCAATGAAGTGGAATAAATGTGAAAATATAGTAACAAGGGGATATTGGTAATATGAATGTGAAATTTTGGTAATTTTTGAGGAAGGATAGGTCCTATCCATGGTCTTATAATGCAACTCACAAATGGACTCCCTAGGGGAGTGATCAGTGAAAAAATAATTTTTCTTAAGAGGAAATATGAGGAATGTAGGGAATGAAAAATGGAATGTAAAAATCATAACTTGAGCATCTTATGAGAATACCTTAGGAGACATGAAGCATACTAAGAACATGAGAAGACACTAAGTGACTAGTGACCATCAATGTACAAAGGAAACCTATTCGCTATAGACATAAAACTATGTAGGTAAATAAGCATGCTACTAAGATCAATTCAAGAAGTTAGATTAGTAAAAAAAAAGTAAAATGGACCTACCTTCCCATGACATGTTCCCCATTCCTCAGGACCCCTTATAGAGTTGTCAGTCTAATGAGACGATTGGATACTTGTGTGAGAAAGTATATATCACTAAAAGATTTTTTTAATTTTCCTTTTCTAATCTAATGGCCTACCACACCCCAATGTACCTTGGCTTTATCATGAGGCCAACTATGGATTTTGATCTTCAAATAGAATAAGGAGATATGTTTTAAATCATGTTTTTTGGTGTGATTTGACTTTTAAGAATTTTGAAATGTTTTTGCCTTTTGTATCATTAGCTTTTGTTAAATGATTTGGATTTTGAATGTTTTGAAATATTTTTAATATTATTCCTTCATACGGACTTGGAGTGACCAAACATGAGAGATAGAGTGATACATATGAATGATTTTTAGGCTTAGGATAAAGGAATCTAAGTGAATAAGGACAAGATTGATTAGAGCACTTAGGCTTAAAGATTAACTATCATGTTATCTCAAGTCTCAACCATTTATATGCTTAGTTTGTGAAAAGGGAATAAATGGAATAAAAGAGATCCAAAGAGGACTGATAAAAGGATAATACAATGAGATTAATTATTTTCTAACTAATCACATGGTAAAGAAGGAATGACTAAAGGGAACAAGGTTTGTATAGCCAAATAAAAATTATAATTATTCATGTATATGGAGATAAGAAAACAAAAAATCATGAAAAGAGAACAATGGAGTTTGTAATAAATAAACTCAAAAATAAAAAGAACTAAATGATAAAGAAGACATCCATAACCAAACATAAATGACATTTAAGCAATATAGAGTATGAAATTAAATTCATCATGTAAGATAAATAAGTATTTGACACAATGTCAAATTATATAACAAATAGATAAATATAAGATTGGAACACACATCCAATCCAAATGAAAACATAAGAACAGTTCATAAGTATTGATAGATTTTCCCACACACATTATCAAAAACATCTGATAAGTCTCTATGAATTTGGATGCAAACTATAACTAATGTCTCATTTATCTTCAATGAAAATTGGGAAAATACTTCACATCTAATCTCCTCAATAGAAAAGGTAGGAATGTTTGATGGATCATGCTAAGGAGAGCTATCAGGCAAGGGATGCTCATAATAATGAATGCGAATGAAATATATGGGAGATGAAGGGATCACTAGTGGGGAAGGATCTATAGGTGAGGTAATTTCCACAGGTGAAGGGTTCATAGGTGGAGGCATAAGAGGTGAAGAAGGGACCACATGAGGAGATGGAACCATAGGAGGTGAAACCATGGGAGAAGAAGGTAGAGCCTTCTTGTGGGAGTGAACTATGAGAGGGATGGTATAAGGTTTAAGAATAGTTAAGATATGATCTTTAAGGTGCTACTAAAGGATGTGGAAATGATCAGTGTGATGGGTATCACATTGGTTCCAAATACAATACACCTCTCTATACTTAGGAATATAATTAGGAATTACCTTTGGGGGAGTTATATCCTTGTTTGAGTATTGATGGGTAGAAGGATACAAAGTGTTAATATATTATCATAGTTTGTGATAATGTATAGATGAATGATTATTTATGCCATGAAAGCAATAGATATGCCTATGAGTAGTATTAGTAGAAATAATCATAGGAGGAGGTTTAATAAAAATGTAAAGAGTTTGGGAAGGCTTATCAACCCATTTGGTGGGTAAATAAACCATATATGGTAAATGAAGCAAACCATCATTGCGGGAAGGTGGTGCTCATGAAGGGAATATACTAGGTTTGATAAAAAGAGTGATGGCATTAGAAGTAGGGATAGAGTCAGCTAAAGTGGGAGTAGGAATAGGCTCCAAAATGGGATATAATATGGGAGAGGTGGGGTTTATAGAATTTCAAATGAGGGCTTCACACATCTCAAGGATAAGAAGGCTACAAAGGTTAGGGTACCTAGTAAAGTGGTAAGGCCCAGTCATAGCATGATCTATAATCATATTCATACATGGTTGTTTAGAAATTAGAGGTGTTTGTACCATCTCTACCATGTAATAAAGAATAAAATACTAAAATTAAGAATGATATATGATGGAATATGAGAAGATTCATGAAAATATTGAAGCAAAGAGGATGATAATAAATAATCTCAGCATCACAGGCCTAAACAAGACCACCTAAGAATGGATCATATAAGGTATAACCATCATCATATTTAGGTGTATGAATATCAATGATGTAGGTGGGGATGATATTTTCATCCAATGAGGTTTTATGAATGGAATGTTAAGTCTTAGTAAAGATAATAGTGATGTCATCACAAGGTGGTTTGTGAGAATGAGGCTACAAAGGAGGAAGTTAAGAGATGAGATGAGGTGAGAGATATAAGTTTTAATCTTTAGTTTTATCTCATCAAGTTTATCATCATCTAAATATAGGAGGTTAGTTGGAATATTCCTAATAAGTTTAGGATGACCATTGTAATCATGAGTGGAATTGATGGGAAAGTTGAATCATTGAGACTCATGAAATGGAACACTGGGCAAAGGTTCAAGAGTAGGAATCTTGAAGACACCATGGTTTTAGAATTGTTTGAAATTCCAAGGGTTAGTGTCACCTTGAATCCTATAGAGAGCTCCATTATGAGGGAATTTAATGCATTGGTAGGTAGAAGAAGTAACCACTCTCATATAGTGAGTCCATAGCCTACCAAACAAGATATTATAGGATAAAGGAAAATTAAATATCATCACCTTCACATGAATGGTGATAGGTGGGGTGATAATTTGAAGTCACACACAACTTAAAGGATGAATCTTCCTTTGATCATATGCTTGACATAAGTTTCATGTGGATTTAAGATTGCATTTAGAATATCTAAGGGTTTTGATAAAATCAAGAGAGGTAGCATGCTTGACTTTGATATCACCAATTTGGACACTAATGAATAGAGGAGGATCATTTATATAAATCATAATCTCATCAAGAATCATATAAGTTATGGGAAATTTCAAGGAAAGAGAAGTGTCCATTGTTTCATCAACATAGATGGACATCTCTTAACATTGTTGTAATATGCTATCTTCAGATCCAAATAAGGTTATTTCATGTCTTGCTAGGGGAGGATGAGGGATGTTTATTTCAAAAAAAAGTTACAAAAGATGATTTTTATGATGTGGATAAGTCCTCATAATCTCAATAAATGGGATTTGGGATGGGAAATTAGTGATCTCAGAGATGGGATCCCACTCATCATAACCCGTGATAAGATTGTTAGAGAGAGGTGCATAGTGTTGAAGAAGGTCCTCAGATGGAGGAACCAAAGTACATTGTAATTTGTGTTGATAAGATGGATAAGGTTTAGAAAAATTTTATAAACTATGTTGAGAGGAGTAATCAATTGGTGTAGGTTGGTTTTGAGAATTATTAGAAGAGGTTTTGATAGAAGATTAAGTATCATTGGTGTTAGGTAAAGAAGATGGAGGGATGGTAGAAATGGAGTGGGAAGTTTTATCCAAAGGAGGAGTTAGAATTGGTTCATTAAAATTTATAAGCTCATATTGCCCCAAATCATAAACTGAGTTGGAGAAGAATCTTGGATAATGAAAAATGTTTGAGATAATGGAGGTGTGTAGATGGGTTGAGGATAAATGAAAGAAACCACCCTTCACATATTAGTCATATTAACCACATTTTCTTCAGGAGTTGGGTCAATAATACTTTCAACATTGTTGGTAGAATGGGTTGGACTATGTTGGTTATCTTGGTGATTTAAAAGAGGGTCTTTATAGAAGACTAAATCATCATTAGCTTGATTTAAAGCTTGATATTTAGTATATGTTTCATGGGCTTTGAAATCAATGTCATAGGCTTGTTGGCATTTATAAATAATAGAATCATGATCAAAATTAGGACCAAGAATAAAATCCATATCTAAATTATGTATCTACCTATAAGTCTCATGAGAATGACCCCAACTAGCATGAATCCAACAAAATTTATTGGGATCATACCAAGATTTCATAGGTTGAGTGGGATTAACTTCTCATGGAAAAAACCTAGGTAAACGTTTAAGTAATTTAGTTGAGGATAAAGGTTTGTGAACATTGATATTATTATGTGAATATAAATAAGGATTGGTGAATTGTTTACGGGGAGTTGGTTCCAAAGATTGGTTAAGAATAACAATTTAAATAGTGTGAATGGTGTCATAAGAATCTATGACACCATCATTGGTAGCATGATGATTCTTATTTTAAAGTAAGATATGATTACCTAAAAAATTTTGGGGTGGCTCAAGTTGACACATAGTGAATTCTTGACATTTTGATTGGTAAATAGACTCCTCTAAGGTATGTGGAGATAGAGTGCAGACTTGATATTAAAACTTGAGAAAAATAGCATTGGTAAATAGATGGAAAATATTATCATCAGCCATGTTATTTTCACATTTGTTGGACAATATTTTCTACCTTTAAAAAAATCTTTAGGAGTTTAATTTTCAAGTTTCTTACAATTTATAAAATGGGCCAAGGAATTCTCAAGAAGATCACTAGTTTAGAACTCATAAACTAGAGCATTGACTAAATCTTCCAAACTAGTAATAGAATGAGTTTTAAGTTGTTTGTACTAATCTAAAGCATCACCTATGAGGGTTTTGGTTAATAGTTTGGTAGAAACAAAGGTGTTTAATTTGATCTAGTGTTTACAGAGATTTATAAATGTTTTTAGATGAAGAGTAGGATCATTTGACCCATTATAAGAAATGGTAGGGGTGATACCTCCTATATCGATATTAGCAATATGAGATGTAAGAGGCTCATTTTGAAGATTCTTAATTGTCTTATTGACAATAAGAGGTTAAGGGATGAGATTACCATGGAAATATTGAAGATGAGGTAAGGGAAAATTTTGATTATACGTGCCCCAAGGCATTGGTTGAGGGTGGGTTTAAAGATGGAGAAGGTGATTTTGCATTTTCAACATTTGATTTATATTATGAGTTTGAAAAATATTCACTTGATTGAGAATTCATGATAACAGTTGATGGATTTGATTGACATTTTTAGCATTATTTAAATCATTAGAGTTGGTATTAGTGGTTTGGGTACCACTATTGGTGTTGATAGGAGCTTGAGAGGAACTATTAGAATGTGAGGCACTAGTGGCAAAATTTTCTTGTGTGGAAATATATGAACTAGTGAAGGGGTGAGAAGAGGAAGCACTAGAAACATGATTACCTTAGGTAGAAAATGATACATTAGTGGAAGAATTGAGGATAGTATGTCTTGGGAGAGGCCCACTAGATGTAGAACCTACCATTTTAGTGGATATACTAGGCATGGAGGTAGAATAAGTTAAAAAAAGAAGAGGTCATGGTATGAGAAGGGGTCATAATAGAGGGAGTAGGCTATGAATCAAAGAAACTAGTACCCCCAAATCCATTTGAAAATGTGGGAGAAGGTGAATGAGGATGTTTAACTAGACCACTAATCATGAGATGTTAAATGGTAGAAAAATCCTTTCCTTGATGTTGCATAAATTTAGAGTTAAAGAAGAGTATTTTAGGGTTATTCTCTAATTAGGGTTGATATTCAAGTGAGAAGAGAGGAATACACAATGAAGATGAATGAGGAAGGGTCCTATAGTTCATTATGTGAGTGGCCATATGAAAATTACTTTCATCTAGGAGAGGAGCCCTTATCTACTTATGGGAGACCCTATGAGCATTGGTAAGGCTCATCATATCTATTGAATTTAACTCAATGTTGTACTTAAACAAGAAGTTAATGATGAAGGAGAAGGACTAAATAATGAAAAATTGATGTGAAAGTAAGGAAATAGAAAGTGATATAAAAATGTACATAGTAGACTGGGTCGACCTAGCATAGAAAATAATGTCTAAAAATTGTATAAAGTTGATAGGGTTGACCTAGTACTAAAAACAAGAGCTAAAAAAGTATACAGAGTCAATAGGGTCAACCTAATACTAGAAATAAAGGTTGAAAAAGTGTATAGAGTCAATAGAGTCAACCTAGTACTGTAGGCAGGGTAAAAAGAGATAGTCTATAATAAACTGTGTCGAGTAGAATGACTATGTATTGAAAGAGGAAAAAATATACAAATAATTTTGGAAGAAAGAAATGAAAGGAAACACATAATTAATTATATCAATGAGGTTGATCCAATTGAGGAACACATCACAAAACCTTACACCAATGTTGGCTAATGCAATTTTTTATAATACAACATACAATTGAGTAAAGAGAAATCAATCAACTTGGAAAGTAAAAGCTAATTAAGTGGTCAAATTGAATGTTTTTAGATTATTTGAATATTATTATATATGTGATAGGAAGTTAGTTATAAGCAAGGAAATAGAAAGAAATCTAAGGATGGTTTTAGGACATTTAGGTTGGAAGGGATCTATGTTGGTAATGTTACTAGCTTGGTATTGAGGCCTACCACCTCACTTCATACACCATAGAAATAAGGATGTCAAGTACTTAGCTAATATATACCATTAACCATGTGTTTATACTTGGCTAGAAAACTAAGTCAGCTTCCCCCTTGGTGATGAAATATAAGTAGGTAGGCCTTGGGTACACAATTATTGTAATGCATTTTAAGATTTTTTAATTGGGTAATGTATTCATAAAATAGAAAATAGTACAACTAAGTGGTATTTTGAAGAACCACCTAATTAGACTATGTGATATATTCTAAGCATGCAAGCAATAAGAAATGAAAGTGCGATCTAATTAATAACATATAAGTGTTAATTCTAAATTTGAACCATAATACAGTGTTGATTCAAATGATAGTATATGTAGAGATAACATAATATAGTTGATAGTCTCACTAATATACTATGGAAGCAAGGGTCTACAAAATAACTACATTGACAGTGTTGACCTAGTTTTCCAGATAGAATATAGAATACATGACTACATCGATAGGGTCATCTAGTTGATTGTATAGGGGAAGTTTTAAAGACTACAATTGTAAAAAAAATACAACTATAATAAATAAAATAAATGTCAGAGAAGGATAGAAAGGAACCTTGGTGGGTTGGAGGATGTAGATTAAAATAAGATTGTTGTTGAAGTACCCTAATTTATACTTGAAAACTTTATGAACTATGTCAATTGAGTCAACCTAGTTTTGTAGTTTTCAATTTTCTAAAAACTTGTAAAGTGTGCTATGTCAATAAGGTCAACCTAGTGTGTTTTATAGAAATCTAAAAATGTATAGAGTTGATAGGGTTGACCTAGTAGTCTAATATAGAAGTCTGAAAGTGTATTGTGCTGATAGACTCAACTTAATAGCCTATACTTGAAAAAAATTACACAAATAGAACAAAGTTGTATTGATGTGACTGTGTATTAAACCTATGCACAAAAGTTAGAACTATATCAACACTATCAATCGAGTATCTTAAATATAGAGAAATAAAATGATAAAAAAAATGAAAAACATGAAACAAAACCTACAAAGGTTAGATTCACATTGGGTTCACTAGAATGTATGCAATCAGAAATACACCATTTTTATAAATCAATCCTAAATAAAATAAGATAGATCATACCATACACTTTTGATTGGGGACACATTAGATAATTGATAACATGACCAATATGGGGATACACTAGACTCAATTAGGGGATCTCTTACCATAACACACTATGTTAGGGAGGGTTCTAAAACCTCTAGTCAAGCACAATCATGCAATAACCCTAAGGGTGTCTTATTTTTTATATTCACTAAACTAATAACAAGTAAATTAAAATTCTAATCTAGTGATCACCAAATCTTTGGGCACAAAGTGGGGGTTATAAATAATAATAGTAAACATGCATAGAAGACATATAATCACATCAATGCATACAAAATCCTAATGCATGGAAGAGAAGTAAAAATGCATATCTATCTACTCTTACAAAGGAGGAATAGTGTTAGGAATACTTACCTTTGAAGATAAACCCACCGAGCCTCAATCTCTCCCTTGGCCAAGGTGATTAAAAAGAGGTTTTTTTTGTATGTAAGGATGAAAAGGATAAATCATCTCTAGGATACATAACCTATCAATGCATCCAAAAGTCTTCTCCATAAGACAAGATCTATATCTCTAAAGAAAGAATGAAACCCTAAGCTTATTCCTCAAGTAGAATGGTGGATAATAAAATGTGAAATAATTATTAATTCTTATTCTCTTCTCTAAATAATGATGAAATTAACTTTTATATATAGGTGGATTTAACCCTAAGCCCTTCCAAAAAATTTGGTGGATAGGGTCAACCCAATCGACCTAATGAAATTTGGGATAAGAATTCACTAGGTCATAGGTTGGGTTGGCCAAGAGCTAACTTAGACCCTAAGAGAATTTTAACCAAAAATATACAGGTTGACCCAGTCAACCTAGTGCAGTTGACAATAAAAAAGGGGCTAAGGTTAGAAAAATGAGGATAACGGGTATCAAATGACTAGAGAGTGTGAAATAGAGAAGAATAAGCTTAGGGATAAGGTTTTTAGGAGACAAGTGTGTAGATAACAAGTGGGAAAAGGGAAAATAATCCTTCAAAGCACCAATGGTCTACCCACCCCTTTCTTAATGCACCCCTTAAGGTGTGCACTTAGAGAGATTGAGACTTGTTAAGTTCCTATAAAGTACAAAGTGTCAATAAGTGATAAAAAGTTTGAAAATATTAAGTGTATACACAATCTCCTCCAATGTTAATCCCTATAGATTATACTTAAAGTTGGTTGAGGCTTGTTGAAGAAGTTGGTCAAAATGTCTCTACTTATTAGCCTAAATGTAGAGTCCCTTACTTGTGATAGATTCACCTCTTCTAGAATCTACAAAATGAGACCCTCATGCTCTGCATACTTGGACATTATTGCTTTACTACTATGACCCACTCCTTTACTTTATATGTCCTAATGATGACTAGGTTGAGGGAATTTTAAGCCTTTAATGGTGTCATCATATTAATGTGGTTATACACCTTATTTTTCATGTAAATAATGAGGAGTTTCATATTATTCTCATATTACTTCAAATAATTAAATATTTTAGCATATTTAATGATATGAAGAGGTAATTTAGCCCTCATTTTAATAATGACCTCAAAAATATTTTATAGTCTTGAAGTAGCACTTTGGACATTCATTTCAATCTATATAGGAACATGGACTATTTTTTATTTCTCCCTAACCTACTCTAACTCTTGTTCAATTTCCTTCCTAGTTAATTTTTTACATTATGAAACTCAAGAAGAGCATCTTTATGTGTCTCAAAATAGGATTTTAAATCCTCAATATAAGGGGAATTCCCCAATTTCCTATTCTTTCTCTTTGACTAGATGAACACTTCTTGTCTTTTCTCTAGAATAATCCCTCTTATAGATTCATCTTCAATTTTTCTTTTCTTCACCCTTTGGACACTCCCTGTGGATTTGTCAAATATGGAGCTTATTATGGGAAGATTTGTGATTTTAAGATTTGGCATTTAAGAAGTTTGTAATCCCAAATTATCTTCCCATTGTGGGATGACCAGTTGGGTTGAGTTTGTTAGTTGAGTGTCTTGGGCTATAGTCTCAACTAATAGATTCCCTAAGGACTGATTCAAGGCCTCTTTAAGAAATGGGTCAGGAAGGGAAGGCCAAATAATATTGGACTCGTCCACCCCACCATATTATTGAAATGGGTGGATTATATACACTTGTTTCTTATTTCCATCCCTCTTCAATGATATTATAGTGGTGGATTGAGAAGAACTGGAAGAAGGCATTGGCAAGCTTAACTAAGTAGATGACACATGTAATTTCAGACTTACCAATGTTCCCCTAGATTTCTTGGATGATTTATTTTTGGTCTGAGGAGTTGTCTAGGTAGTGGTAGAAGTAACCATATAATAAGTGGGGTTAATGGATGTTGAGGACACAATTGGAGGAGTAGGAACTAGTATAGAAATGAAGATAGTAAAAATAGAGGAAACATCTTCAACCTTCAAAATAATAAAATATGGTTGGACACTAGGCTAAGGGGATATAAATTATACTTTAAGTACCACAAAAGAAGGGGAAACACTAGGATTGAGAGACATGGAATCAAAAGAATAAATAGACAAAGGTGAAACAAAATATATAATGGGAGTGGTATAAATTAAAGGAGATACACCCTCACCTGATTGATATCAATGTAGTGGTGACTTGCCTTTTGTGTCTTGGTGGCTTAAAAAATTCTCTTTGTATCTCCTCCTCTTCATATACAAACTAACCTCATGTTTTTTGTTTCTCCCATGAGGGTCTTTCTATAGATATTTCTTCAATAGTTGGAATCTTTAGAGGGATGTGAGCTCTTGGCTTCATCTTATAACAAATAATAAATTTCTTAGATATAGAATAATCCCCTTGAGTGGGTGTGTTTTAAAAATCTATACCTTTAGTCTCTTGAGATGATGTAGCAACATGATGGGAATGTCCTTATAATTCTAAATATTCAAGACAAATTGCCTCATCTTGAGATCCCCAAAGTGAATTTTCAAGCACCATAAGCTCTTTATTTATAGTTTTTAATGCTATAGGGAATGTTTGTGAAGGCTCCCATTATCCATTACTGGTTGAAAAGGCCTATTGGTCAAAAAATTATTTTTATCCCATCCACATATGGGTGAGATCCTGATGTGTGCATCTATAATTGAAATGGAGGGATCCACGTAAATTATTTTCAAGATTTCTTCAACTAATCTTGTTATTTGTACCCTCTCTTTGGTGTGGGAATCACATTTCTAATTGATAAATAGGAAATAATGGTCATAAGGATCATTTTTGTATGGAATAAGAAGGCCTTGTATATGATTTTGAACTTTACCATGAGAGTCCCAGTCCCTATGTGGTGGTGTGGCTAGTGAGTATTGCTCTTTAAATCTGCTAGCCTCCCAAAACTGTTTATGATTAACATAACACATTATACCAATAATGAGGTGAGATACATTGAAGGAACTCTTATTATTACTATTATTCAAACCTTCATTTATTCCCCACCACAATTTGTAGGCTATCTCCTTCTCTGATAGTTTATCTGGTACATGTTTGGGGAGATGTAAGGGTGCAACCTTATAGCCAATGACCATAATTATAGTGTAGTTAGGATACATCCATTAGTCTCATCCAACCATCAAGGTGTTGATAATTCTCCTAAATACCATAGATAGTTGGGATTCATGAATATCCCTCCACACCTGAGGGTATACATCTTTTAAAATGTGAGTGATCTTCTTGGTGTAGGCATATATGTGCATAAAAAAATATGAATCACACATAAGGTTCTTAATGAAGTCTAGAGTTGGGATCTAGAGTGACCCATTGTGCATATAAATTATTCCTAACACAATTTATAGAAGGTATGACACCATATGTACATGGCCCCCTTGAGACTTGTTATCCTTGTGTAGTACTTGTTCTCATAGTCTATCATTAATTTCCTCGCCTTGAGAAAATGTTAGCTATGATGTCATTAGAAAATATATAAGAAATCTAGAGTAGAACCCATTCAATATGAAGGAATTATATGATGGGGTAGACATATAACCAATTAGGATGGCCATCACAATATAGATTCCCATCTAATACTTAGTTATAAGCACCAAGTACTTCTCTTTGAGGTTAACAATCTCCCTAGGAGGTATTCACTTACACAATGTTTTCCCAATTGAGTTCTCCTTTTTCCATGTAACTACTTTTTGTGAGTTGTATGTAACATCTATGATAGGTAGGGATAAATACATATATAATTCATCTCTTGAGATGTATATTATGATGTTTTTGTGTTCTAAGTGGTGTAATAATGCACTCCCAACCACTTTTCCAAAAAATAACAAGTCTTATAGGAGGTTTATGTATGACATAACGTCAAGCTTGGCCATTGTGAAATTAAAACCCTGCCACTTGAGAGGGAGGAGGTCCATAACCAATTTTATTTAATCTTATGTCAAATTATCCTTATGCACATGTGTATCCACCTAGTGAATCACTTCTCATAATGCTAAGTAATTTATATAGTCATTGTTGAACACTGATAAATCAAATATGGTATCTTTGTATTCTGTTAAATCATTAATGGAGAATATGGATGAGGTGAGGGATCTTATAAATGTCTTATATGAGGAAACCATAATTAATACATTGGGTTGACAAAGTTTTGTTTCTTCAATTTGGCAGTTTGGATCTTCTTGATGCACTTCATGATCAACACATAGGTAGTTAGGGCTTATTCACAAGGAGGCAAGTGAACTCAATGTTTATTTTTGATCAATGTGTGTGTTTTTGGTTCTCAATTCATTGATATATATTTTTAATTCAATTATAGTTTATGAACCATTAATATCTAATGTCTATAAACTTGTTTTTCTTGTTTATTTCAAAATTTACCACTTCGTTTGATAGGTATGCCATGTAGGTATTGTAGATGTTAGAAATAATGCCACGTCATTGCCTTTTTCCAACTATCATTCTATCAAATTTTCACTTTAGTTTGCCTATGCCATACAATTTGTAGTCAAGAGTCATATGTTTCATTAAAATAGTTTTTTTAGAGTGAATAAATCTTCTAAAGAAAAAGTTCCAAATAATTTTTCTAAAGACCAAAATGTTTAAGACTAAATTTTAGAAGAACAAGGTGCTGAATAATTTTGTCAAACAATTTATCCAAATACCAAATTTATATTGATAATTTTTTTTAACACTTTCCTTGAATAATTTATTTGAAGACCAAATTCATACTGAGCACTTTTGATGAAGAGTAAATTCTAGAGATCAAATGCTAAAAAGTTTTACTGAAGACCAAAATGTCACAAACAAAAGTTCTAAAGAACAATGTGCCAAGCAATTTAACCAAAGGGTAAATGCATAAATGCATTTTTTTTTAAAAACCTAGTACCTAAAAAACAAATGGAAAAGACATTAATATGTAGTGAATAAGTTTGTGAGGGTCTAACCTATGAACAAAAGTTAAAAACATAACCTATGAATGAGACTTGCGAACAAAATTATTGAAGAGTTACTTTGTGTAATGGTTCATATAAGTGAAAAATGCTAAATATTTCCAAAGATACATTTCTAAACAAAAGTTTTGAAGACCTATTTCTAAAAATATGGGTACTTCATTAATTGTGCATCTTCTAAAAACCTATGCATATAAATAAATTTTGAAGAGTATTAATAGGTTAGTATGAACAATCAAAACATGTTAATATACATTTGATTAATGGTGAGGTTAGGTGAAACATATAAATCTATCTTGGAAGAATAATTTCAGGATAGGCCTAGAACTTTTCAAAACATAGTGGTTCCCTATTCTAAAAAAAATGGGGGTATGTTGGGTACAACAAATGGAAACTTATAAGGGGAATACTCTTGAGTATTCAAGAACCTAGAGTCTTTGGTTAGAAATTCCAAATCAAACATGAACCATTTAATAAAAGATTAATTTAATAAGAGACATACTTAAGACTCCAAACAACTAAATACAACATACTTACCTTGCTCATACCCCAAATCTATGTGTGAGGAAGTGATTTCATTTTACCCTTGTGAGTATTTTAGGAGAGACTTAGGTAACTATAAGTTTCATTATAGTTTCTAAGAAAACATATTTAAATCTAGGGAAGATCTAGCATTACTTTACTGCTAGACATGCATCTATAAACCTGAGAGAGGTATCTTTGGTTCCTTTTCTTTTCTTATCTAGTATTATTGCATGATGCATGATACATTGATATTATTTCATCATTTGAACCTTTGATATCCTTTAATTTTCTTTAGGTTTAATGGATCACTCTTTTTAGGATGCATTGATCCTTATTTTGCTATTTTTTTTGCAGAATATTGTTAGAAGAGGGAGAGAAAGAACCATAGTTAGTTGGTATATATGAAATCATAAATTTTACTAGATTTTCCCTACCAACTACATCTATATCAATGGTTATTTACTCAAACAACTATTAAAATGAAAGGTGCATTTTATCTAGTGAAAATGAGAAATTTTTATAAATTTATATGTAGTAATAAGATAATCTTTTATATTCCTAATAGAAACATTCAATGTTATCTTTTTCATGATAAATTTTCTTGTTACATACATGAATTCTAAGAATTTTAAATACAAGGGTGTAAAACTTGCAAGTAAATTGATTGGTTATCTTTTCTTGATGTAATTCTCACAGACTAAACTTTTGGCTTATAAACATGTATAGTAATTCAAATGGGTTAGATACTTACTTGAGAATACTAGGGGAATTCAATAATATTTCCACAAAACAAATAAAACATCTAACCTATAAAATAGGGAATTAAATTAAGGAAAACAAAATACTAAAAATAGGAAGCTTTAACCTAGGAAGTAGGAAACTAACTACAAAATAAATAAATCTAACTATGAAATTAATAAATCTAATATACGCCTATGTTTACCAAAACACCAATAGTTACTCAAGAACATCTCTATATAGTACAACCATGAATTAGTGCTTCCAAAACTATCCATTCACTAGATATGTTAACTCATTGCCTTGGAGGTCCATCAAATGGAAATCATTATTACCTAAGATCTCTAAAATCTGATAAGTTCAATCCATAGTGGGGTAAACTTTTCATATTACCCTTTCTGTTCATGGGATTTATCCCATATAATCACCAAGTTAGATATTCTAAATGCTTTTAATTTTGCTATTCTATCAAACCACCTTTTTATTTTGTCGTGATGTTTACTAAAATTATGTAAGGTTTCAATCCTTAAATCTTCCATATTTATTATTTATAATTATTTAGACTCCACTTTTTCACTTGGTTCTATATACTCCTTCATATATTGATATGTTGGCAATTTAAGCATGATTTGGAAAATTGACTATCATCCATATACCATAAAGTAAGGTAAAGCCTTGATGGCTTGATTGTATCTTGTTTAATCAGTAAAGCCTTGATGGCTTGATTGTATCTTGTTTAATCAGCCCATAGTGCATACTTAAGTAGATTGTGCCAATATCTAGGTTTATCTGATCTTAAATTTTTAATGGCATCAATCAAGTTTTCATTTGTTGATTCAACCAATACATTTCCTTATGGGTAATGGTTGGATGATGACCTGAATGTGATTTGATTATCATGGGCCCATTTAGTGAATTTACTTTATTAGAAAGTTGGCCTATTATCACAAACTAAATAAATAGGAGCACCAAATCTAGTTGTGATGTTTTATTCAAAAAAGTTGATTACATTTTGTGCTCTAGAATGCCTTACAGCTACTACTTTGGTCCATCATGTGTAATAGTCTATGGAAGTGAGTACAAACTTATGTCTAGATAAATAATTTGGGTTAATGACACCAATGAAGTTGAATCCCCATTGAGTTAATGGTCTTCCTTCAATATCATTCTATAAAGGAATTACTGCATGTACCTCTTTTTTAACCAAGACTTGGCATTCATGGAATTTTCTTACATGAACATGTGTGTCTTTGAAAAATATTAGCCTGTAATAACCCATTAAGAGGGTTTTATGAGATGTGGTGTTTTTATATGGATTACCACTACCTATTTTATGGTGTAATTTTTCTATAATTTCTTAAGTTTCTTCTCGTGATATGCATCTCAGGTAGATGCCTTCATAATTTCTTCTATAAAGAATTCCCTTTCTGATCATGTAGTGAGAAGATTTAACCCTAAAAATCTCCTCTATTCTCTCTTGAGTTCTAGATAACAAGTACATGTGAGTACTTAATGAATAATGTCAATATCCCAATATTTTTTATATACGTGGGTTTCACAAACGTATTCAATGGTGATGCATGGGTTAGGTTTAGTCATGAGCTAAATGTTGCCTTGACCTCTAATTATCTTGGAAGGCTTTATTTTTATGTCAAACTCTTATAGTTTTGACATCCATTTCCCCTTGTATTTTCCCAATTCATTTTTACCCAAAGTGAGCTTCACATAAAGATCTGACATAATAGAAATTATCTTTCTCCTCAAGATGTAGTGTCAAGATTTATTTACCACTTTGACAAGGGAAAATATTTACTTATCTATAATGGGATGACTGAGTTGTGGTTCCTTTAATTTTGTGTTCATGATTGTAATAGTGTTTTCAATTTCATCATTATTTTGGGTAAGCATGATGGTAATGGTATGTCCTGACATTAATGAATATAATAAGAAATCTTTAGTGATGTCTAAATTTATCAATATAGGGGCCTTAGATATTACATCTTTACTATCTTGAAAATACTTTTAGGACTTTATTTTACATTAAATTTTATCATCTTTCTTGATCATCACATTCATAGGTTTAATGATTTTTGAAAATACTGATATAAACTTTATCATGAAATTTATCTTCCCAAAGAAAGATTTGATCTCCTTTTTCTATTTAGGAATGCAATCTTGGATATCCCCTAAATTTTATCTAGGTCAATTATAATTCCTTCTTTGGTGATGATGTGACCCAAGATCTTTACTTTAATGACATTGAATATGATCTTCTTAAGGTTTATCAACATACCAAATCTTTTGCATCTTTTAAATAATGACTTTAGGTGGCTTATGTGATCAATTCTAGTCTTCGAGAAAATAGTGAGGTCTTATATGTAGATTATTATACATTTACCTATTATCTCTTGGAATGCATGATAAATGTCTCATTAAAAGGTAGCTCATGCATTAATTAGGCCAAATGGCATCTTCTTATTACATAAGGACCCCATTTTGTGATGAATGTAGTCTTCAATTTATCCTCTAAACCAATCAACACCTAGTTATATCTTGAAAATCCATCCAAGAAGGACATCATTCTTGAACCACTTACTATCTAGATGACCTCATCTAAGGAAGGCAAGAGATATTTATCTTTATCATAAGCTTTATTTAGGTTTATAAAATTGACACAACCTAATTTTCAAGCTCTTCTTCTTGACTAGAACTAAGTTAGCTACCCAGGTAGAATGTTTGATAGGGAGAACTATTTTTTCATTCAGTAAATTTTCCATTTATTTTTAAATAAGAGCCTCTAGGATAGGATTTAGGCCTCTTTCTTTGCTTGAAAGGTTTGTGGTATAACATCAGTGGGATTTTATGGGTGATGGCCCTTGGTTTTCATATAATAACAAGGATTATAAATATCTGAAGTTTAATTATTTTTCATTTGTACATAACACACTCATGTTATCACAAGTTGGTTTATTTCATCCTTTCCTCAATAATTTTTAATAGGTTGTAAGATAAAGAGACTCCTTTTTGGTGTCAATCTTGGATAGAAGCTATAAAGTCATAGTATGTAAGCATATGTATAGGCTATTATTTGTAAAAATAAATGGTTATGTATTCAAAAGATATCAATATAGATTTAATAGTTATGGATATTTGCATGGTTTCTTAATTTGTTCCTTGCATATGATTATTTGTGTATAGTTATCCTTATTTACTTTCTAAATTTTTTTGAATTCTCTAACTGTAGTCTAAATTACTGTTGCCTTTCATTAGCATGATATATAGGATAAAAATGTACCTTAAATATTCCATTTGTTATTTTCCTTCAAATTACTTGGTAATTGGGCCTATGACTATGAGTTTATCATTCACATATATCCTCATTCTTAGCATGTTCTGATGTTAGATCATGAACCTCTACTAATAATGGTGTGGTGGGCATGGAACTTATTTGGAGGAAGTTATGCTAAGATGGTTATGAGGATAGAGGGATATAGAAAGATGGATAGAATAGAGAATATATAATTTCATAATGGAAGAGTTAAACAAGACTAGGTTTTTGGTTTGAGATATTATTCAAGAACACTTTTATGGTGAAATATATGAAATATTCTAGTGTGATTTTCCTGATTTATTAGATAATTAGTTATCATGACTAGAGTATTATTATTTCTAACATAGGATGATAGAAACTATAGATTGGACTGAAGATAAGGTAAACTAATTAAAAAGAATTGAGTTTTATAACATCTTCATCAGGTCTCCAAATATATGTTACTTTCGTAAAGATGAATCTTCTTCCAAATAGTGTAAGAGTCTTCATGTTTGCTTGACACCTTATCTTCTTCTTCAAAATTTCCCTTTTCTTAGCTTAGAAATGGATAAGTGGATCTCTTAATAATCAATCCATAGTCCTTCACCTTTTACCCCTATTCTTGACACCTTTCATTAGTTTAATTTTTCATCAAACTAACATTACAATGATGATTACACCTCTTAGGTGTCTTGAGGCTCAATTTGTCTTACTATGCCTAACTTGCCAAAATGGCTCAAATATTGAATTTTTATTCATAAATTCAATTATTCTCCATGAAATTAACCTCTTATTCATAACATACCTAAAACAACTCATTTGGATACATCAAACACTCACCAAGACCTCATTTTGCACCTTAAGCTCTCACTAGCCTTCAATTTCTTATAACCCTAAAAACATATAAATTTCCTTGTCTATAAGAATGTACAGATGATATTCAAAAAATAAATATATTTTTGAGTACCGAGTATACCCTTAATTTTTTTTTCCAAATTTCATGGTCTAAAATCAAGTGAAAGTACACTTATTTACCCATTTTCTCTCTCTAATTAGGCCTCAATTAGGCCTAAAAATTGAGTTTTGGCTCAAATATTCTCTCACACATGTGAAACTCAATTAAAAAAATTATTTAATTTACCCATCCCTTAACCATGATTGATGCCAACTTTTAGCTTTTGAGACCCTGTAAGGATGAGTGAACCATGAAATGGCTAAAACCCTAGCCCAGGTGCTTAAACAGGATTGAGATGCATTTAAAGTGATTTAACAAGATATTTTAAGGTTCTAATTCTTGGAAATAGTTTTTTAAAGTCTAAAAAATCATCATACAACTCAACATACTAGAGTAGATCTCTCTTGTTATACTCTATAGGCTTGAGATAGGCTTCTTGGCTTGTAAAGTAATGCATTTCTCACCTTGTGACCACACTTAATGGCTTGAATAGATCATATATTACTTTTAGAGGCATAAAAACTTGTTTGAATGATCATGAAACCTCTAAACAATATTAAAAATCTTTTTTACTTGGTTTGGAGGCTTGATACAACTATTCACTTTCGTAAATGAGCCTATAACCATGCATTTAAACAATTTCTATACAATATGTTCTTCCCACATGCCAACTAAAGACATGTTCATATTTATAAAATACCTATTAAGTTCATTCTCATAATTTCAAGGTCAAACCAATCCATTATAATACATTAGAGGGAATATCTCTCTCATTAGGTTATTAGAGGCTTCTTGTCATCATGTAAGTGCTTTAGAGTCTTAGTAATGGTTCATAAAGATGAGGACATTTACCTAAGATATAATGCCTAAAAATTTGATTTCATAAAACTTAATAGCCACCCATAAGATATTTAGGCACCATATATTTTATCAAGAAATATCTCAGTAATGTTTAGGAGCCTCTCAGGCTAGCAGACTATATGTGTGAGGTGTAGAAGATAATTCAAGCTTGAAAGTGATATTTTGATGTTTGGTTTAAGATACCAATAAATATTTTAGGTTTTTATCATCCATTATGGCCTAATTAAATATTAAATTTCACTTTTATCCTTCATTAGGTCTCTTATAACCTTCATTATCCCATACAAGGGTTTATAAGCATATTAGCATTCTTGACCCTAGTTGACTATATTAGTCCTTTTCTCATTGTTGAAAGGGTCCAAAAATTCATGGAATGTTTCCTATAATCCTTGATCACCTTCTTAGGGTCTCTAAGTCTCCATCTCACATTCAATAAATAATTTTTCTCACAAAATTATATACACAAGTCTCAAGTCACTTAGGTTAGACCATTATACTTATAGGTCTTCAATAAGGTTTAATAGTAAGCATGAATTCAACTAAATATTTATTATCTTTAAAAATTCTACCAACTCACCATGAAACTCCTATTATTGACTCTATAAACTTGATCTCCAAATTTAATACACACATTACATTCAATTCTTGCTCATATTCTCACATAGGCCGATAGGTTTCATCACTATTTCAAACATCTAGTTATTCAAGGAGATCACTTTTGGGATCAAATTAAAAATATTAGTTGTTCACCAAAACTTATCTCTCATGCATATGTTATATAATCTCCTTAAATATTTAAAGATAATCTATTAGTCACTTCATTGTCTTAAACGATTTTATCCTTTAGCACTTAGGAGATCTTCTCACCATTCACCCTTAGACTCTTTCACCATTATCTTAGCTTTCAATACTTAATGAATTTTATTCATCAACTTCATGACTAAAATATCATAATGTTTTCATGTTCTTAGAGGCAAATTTATAGTTCTTTCTCAGACATGTATGTGTATGTTGATTATTAAATCTTAGAGAAGGTATTTAATGGCATAATTTATCTCCCATCACCTTAAAATAACTTTAAAATATAAATAAACAATTCCCAAATTTATCTCAGCATTAATACCTCAATTTTTAACACAAAACTCATGCATTTGATATGAAAATGGGACCTACAAGTCTGCAAACTTGTAGGTCTACATTTTCATGTTTTGGGCCTAGTATGATGATTGGCGTGACCATCTCCACCTTGATAATGTCTTTCAATTAATTAATTAAATTTATTTATGATTTAAGGACCCTCATACACCTATAACAAGCTAGGATAAGGC
>JARHVA010011123.1:67500-90866 GCA_037957365.1 Torreya grandis
TATATTATTAATTAGGCTTCTCTAAAAGACATGAAAGAGTGGATTATTGTAGAGTTCATAATTAAGAAATGTGTAACTCAAACCATCTAGAATCTAAAATAAATTTGATAGAAACTAGTAGTGATGGTATTTAACTATGATTGTAGATTTTTAGATGTCATGAATAGGGTTGAGTTTTCTCTATAGGACAAGGATAAGGATGCATGGTTTTTAGAAAGACTATGAACATGAATCTAGTTTTTGATAACTCAGACCTAGTTTGATATTAAAGTAGATACTTGAGATATTACTATTAGGGTGGAACATATTTAAGACTATGGATATGATTCAACATCCAACTGTAAGATTGATAACACCTTACAATCTTTCATGAAAATAATGGAACCATATCATGAGGAAGAAAAACTCAAGTTAGGATTATGGTTCATAGAATGTGGAAAGGAAGAGCATCATTGTAATGATTGCCCCAAAGTTAAAATAGAATTTTATGAGATATGCAAAGTAGTAGAACATGCAACATCACAGTGCCATCTATCACAAAAATATGTAAAGAATATACAAAAATTGTATTGTAATTTTTGTAAATCCCTGAACTACGATGAGAAAATTTGAAGAGCATTACATGAGTTGAAAGTAGATATCACAAAGAATGTTTTCAAAGTCATTGCACAATAGGTTTTTATGATGAAGAAAACAATACTAGTCTCAGATGTTTATATGATTGGTATGCATCAAATAGGTTCACAGTGGATTCTAAACTCACCATAATACCAACCTCAAGGTTTGGCTGGATAGACTCCTCATTCATTGGGTTGGACACCACCATCACCACAATATAAATATATAGTGCCTTGAAATCATGTAATGACTCAACATCAATAGTTTGATTAGACTCAACCAATTTCTTGGTAATGGTATGAGGGTGTGATAATACTCAACAATAAAAAATTTAGAATACATCATAGCATTAGGGTGGCTACATAAGAGGTTATATGGGTGTTTATGGAGGTGGTTATCAAGGTAGATGAGGAAAGAATTACCAATAAACTCCATTATAGTTTTATTTATGTGGAGAGTATAATCATATGAATCAAAATTTCCTAACGAAACCATAGAGGTAGTCCTATTGTACGTATTGTATAGTGTCAGATCAACATGGTACATAAGAATATCTAGTATTTAAATAAAATATATAAAATAAAATACTATGTAAAATGTCAATATGGCTAATTTGAAACCTAAGGAGGATGCATTTTTGAAAGTTGTCACTAGACATCAACATGCAGAGCAAGGATTACCTCCTCTTGAAATGCCAAAGGATCAAGAAATTCAAAATATTAGGTAGGATAGATACTCGGATCCAACTATTGAAAATGGATTGATGTATGAGGATGCTCAAGTTTTGAAAAATATACAACATAAAAAAACCACTAAATGTGATGCTGGAAATATAGATGCACATATGTATGGTCAAATTATGCATTTAATGAGAAAAGAAAGAGTTTTTACTACCTTAGTAGACTTACTCAAACTATTAAGTACACTATGTAATGAGAAAATCTCTTATAATATCACAAATTTATTTCATAATTTATTAAAATGTGTCAATGTGGGAAGAAGAAAATAGAGAAGCTAGTATGGTATGTAAAAACTAAAAATACTTGGGATGTGGATGCATGGATGGATATTAAAATCATAGGTTATTATATACCAAATGTTGTTTTTGATTTTGGAAGCATGGTTAACATGATACCATGGTATACTAGGGAATCTATTATCTGAATAGTACTCAAATACATTATAGTAACTCTTAGCCTAATAGATTATGGGAGAGTTGAACCTATTGGTTATTTAGAATATGTTGAGCTCAAATTCATAGGACTGAGTCTAAAAGGTGACTTTGAAATCATTGATATGAAGACAACTCTGACACATTATCTTATGTTGATTGGGAAGAAATGGGCATGTGATGGTCAGATGGATATCAAAATTTTGTATAATGAACTATAAGCTCATCAAAGGATAAAATCATAGTAATTCCATTAAACAAGGTTCACAAACTATACATCATCTAAATAGAACCTGATTCTCTTTATGTTTGTTAATAAAATAATTGGATGAAGGTGAATACTAAGGATAATACAAAGTCTCTACAAGCACCTGAGTGTAATTTTATTTATGGAAATTCTAAACCTTAGTTATAGTATTTATGTAGAGAGTAACTCAAGACTTCTGACCTACTGAAGCCTAAACTAGTGATCGCCCAACTATTGATTCCATAAATTTTGATGGAATATTGTATGTCTATGTTTACAAAATATCCTACTCATTCTAAAATAAAGTTATATATCAAGCAAAAATCCATGTGTGAGATTATATAGATACCACTAAAGAAGGTACTTTACCATGGGAAATATCTTCATCTGTAAGCGTGGATTCAAACACACATCTATTAAATTGGGTTCAAGGAGATCATGAGATGTAACCCATGAGAATGGTCTTTTCACATGAATGGAATTTACCTCAATACTTTGCAATGGATGATATAAATTAGTTTATTCTATGATTATAAGTCTATGTTCCTACAATCGATCAGAGAGTGAGTACTTTGAATTATGCATTGAAAGGGTTTGTTACGACATGGTGGATAATTTATAGGGATGATCAACTTTCTTGGGATGAGTCTTTTAAACTAATGATTATCAAGTTTTAGCTACCATAAATAGTCAAAATCAATTAACCTTTATTTAAAGATACTAAAATCCCTAAATTTCACGTACATAGATGTGTTTAATTATGGACTATAGAAAACATGGCCTTGAAATATTGGGTTCATATTTTCCACTATATGTTATCTCCCCTTTCATCAGCTTATAATATGCATCAAGAGTACAAGAGGGAAACAAATCATTGGGAACAAGTATAGATTGATTTCATACAAACATTTGTGTTTAAGGATGAGAATCCTTTGGTACATAATGCATTACTCAAAATAAAACAATTTCTATGTCACGAGTGTACAAAGGACCTAAGTACCACCACTAAGTCTTCTATGCATCAAAATACAACCCACAATATTAACACATATCTACAAAGGTACAAAATTGCTAAGATGAAAGAGTAGTCTATTATGAAACCATGTCATAGAATAAATGATGAAGATGAATAAATATAATCTTATAATAGTGATGGTGATATAGATCTAGTTGATTTGTTTGAATCAAAATAGAATGTTGAGTCATTCAAAGGTCTAGTCATAGAACATACCGAGGAAAATCTATGAAATATCAAGATTCTATAAAAGGAAGGAAATATAATGATACGAGATTCAATTTCTAAAAAAAATGGTACATCTATCAAGACCCACTCAAGAAGTATATCAAGAATATTGGAAGTGCGATCACACCATCTGCTAACTGTGCAATCACATCTTGAGTGGGTCTTGATAGATGTACCTATGTACTTCTATTTTCAAGAGGAACAATTAGTATTATTATATGATAGTTAGTTCAAAGCATTCTTAGGCAAATTTAATATTAGATGTAAAGGACATTATATTATACATGAGATATTGCATCAAGTAATAATTACTTTGAGGGACTTAGAGGGAAAAATCATACCAAGGCAAGTAAATGGTTGTAGGCTTAATACATACTACCAATAATCTTAATTAATCTCTTTCAATAGATCTATGGGTGTTAAGTAGAATTAGGTAGATTAGGTTTTAATTTTTTTCATGTTTTTTGTGGTCTTTCTTTCATTTATGTGTGTATGTGTGTGTAGATTAAAAGAAGATATATTAATATCTCAAGTTTAAATGGAACCATGATAAGACTCATAGCTTGAAATGATGACCAATAGAGAAATTCATGTGCATTGTGGCTAATGTCATTAGAGGGGTAAGATAATGGTAAAATTATAGGAAACATATGAAAAAGACAAATTAGGAAAGATATCAGTAGAGTAATGGTCATAAAAGGTAGTTATTACCAAATCTAGGGTTTAAAGGATATAGTATCTTCCAAATTGGTAAGTGGTTTCCATCACATATAAGTTTCTCAAGTGAGGATTGAGATAGATATAACAATGCATCTTTTTATACATGTCAACAACCATTGATTTTTATTTTTAGGTTATAAAATCCACCACATGATTGTGCATCATGATAAAGTGAAATGCAAGTTGGTTCTAATAGAGACAACTTACAAGGCATTCAATAGAAAATCAATCGATGCAAAAATTATAAAGGTAATTCATTAAGCACCAATTTTACATTTCACACTTACATCAATTCAAACAATTGAGCTTAGAGAATAGTAATACATTTTACCAAGAGAAGAGATTCGATGATATACATTTAATATATTGTTCATCACTAGAAGAATCAATTAGGGAATGTGATCAAATAGAGTGATCTCAACTTATAATACCTCTGTCTATAGAAAAAAAGAAGAAATGGGCATCATCCTTGTGCTTTATAAAACAAAATTTCATGATCCTAAACCATTTGAGTTTGTTTGAGATGCTAAGCAAAATCTTTTAATTATGAAACCTATACCAAGTGCATAACCTTTGACTCTCATGTTGTTGCATTGGTGTCAAAATATATGTGTCAAGTGACTAATACACTTGATGAATCTTGATTATTTAGGTGAGGTTATTTATTCATTACTTGTCTAGTATAATGATGAAAACATCTATCTTTCCCTAGATGTGACTATTATGATCAATACACCAATAATGGCCAAAGCAATAAGGATGCCCACACATAGAGGCTCTCTCTCCCCTTAAAAATCAAAGGTACCTCCACTTCTTTAGGAAGTTAGAGACACCTATTCCCATGGATCTCATGGCATACACATAAAATACATTCTAGATGAACCTATGCATATTTTGGTTGAATGAACAACCCACCAGTTCTACCAAATCACTCAATATGTGAACCAAGCAACTAAGGGTGTCATTGACATCATGCATAGGATGATTCATCATAATAAATAGCTTAATTTTCCTAATTTCTTTGTGTATTATCTCATCACCAATATTTATAAACTTTAATTAAATTCAAACCAAATTTTCTAGTATCGATTCATCATCTTTATACTTTATTTCACATAATGGAAGTCTTTAGAAGGATAAATACATCCAGACATCGACTATTGGCATATATATTAGTTCTAGAATATGATCTAGACATAGTAAAGGGGAACCCTTTTTAATCAAGATAATTTCCATCAATGGTTAGAGGAAAGTCTAGATCTCATCACAACACATCCCTAAGTCCCACTTGATGTCATACAATACTTGGGATAACATGCAGCTTTTACCAAGCTACCAAAAGGGATCATAATTTGAATTCATGAGTTACCAAAGCTACCATTTAGATATTTGCCATATTTAATCAGCATGGCCATGGTAAATGCTAAGGTAGAGAAACAAAAATCTTAGATAACTATAAGACCCACACCATCATAGATAATACCCCTAACATAATAGTTACAATAGAGAAACACAATGAAGCCACTACATCATAGCCACAAAAGGGAAATAAAAAGAACCCAATTGAATGATATCCCTCTCCTTGATAAAGGTGGAAGATATGTAGTACTATGACTTGGATCGATGATTTGAAGATGCTTTAGATTATGAGTACCTATGATTTACTACAAATGGGAATTGATGAACAAGATGTTTACCAGGTCATGATGGAAGACATGATTGATGACTTATATGAATAGGAAGATGAAAAAAATTCTTTTTTGGGAAATTTGTGCACATAATTTAAGTGAAAAATAAGTTACCATCAAATCTATTGATTTAAATCCTACCTTGACCTTCCTTAATCATAGTGGATAAGAGGCTAAGTGTAAGAATATCACTGGCAAGTTGTTTTAAGTGTGACCATTTCTAACTTTCACTACTCCAAACCATTTTGAACCATTACTTGAGATCCCTCCAGAAGTAATTTTATGATGAAGGAAAAATTTAAGAGATGAAGGTGTCCCCTACTTTAGAGGAACAAGTCATAATTTTCATGTTTAAGGCTAGCCCTCTACATAATAGGCACAATAATATCCTACTGTGACTTCACCATCATACAAGTAAAATTAGTAACCCTAGGAAAGAAAAAGTCATATGTTTCTAGTGGCACTGTGTGACAAAGTGACACATTATTAGATTTGGAGGATCCATTCATAGATAAGGAAGATTTTTTCCTAGATCAACTAATAGTAAAGGAACCACATGACACATAAAAAGAATCAATAAGGGATACAGAATGATGCACATTCCATGAATAAAAGAAATATTATAAAAATGAGTCATAATAATAGGAATAATCTCTGTGACAACATCAAGTTGAAGCATAAATGTAGGCTGAAGAAGCTAAGGCCAAGAAAAAGGTTGAAGATATAGAGTCTCTTTATAGGTAAGCTATTGAGGATACACATAAGGCATAAGAATATGTGGATGTATCTAAACAAGCTAAGGCACAAGAGACATATAAATAAAGAAGCTACAAACAACAAATATTAGTACAATCAAGCCAAATATGATGAGACTACTAGTCACTAACGAGTTGATGAAACTAAATAAAGGCAAAAATAAGAAGAATCTGAAGTCCTCAAGAAGAACAAGCCTAGGATCAGAAGGAAAAAGATGAACAAGAATGTATAACTAGGGCATAGTCACAACATTAAGCACAATAAAAATCTAAAATGGACCAAGAAAAGTCTATTGCACTAGATACATAAATAAAGTAAAAGGAAGCAAATCAAAATAAATAAGAATAATAGTTATAGAAAAAAGAGGATGAGGCACAACCACACTAGTAAGAGGAACCATAAGAGAACATGTAATAGGATGTGGTGGAGTGACCAACATAAGAAAAAAATAAACCATATGATGACTCCACTACCCATGGGGTGCATGCTTATTAGTCTACATTTATTTCCAGAGTGTGGATATGGGATGTTCCCATGGTAGCTGTGAGGCACACTATGTTTTCTCTTCCTATTAAAACCATGTTACACACTAGCTCAGTAGTAAAAAATACTAATTTAGTCATAATACCATTGAGGTAGGAGGCATCCTTGGTTGTTTCTCACCTACCACTATCAAATAAATTAGAGAGTGATGTTGATTTTTGAGAATTAATTACATAAAAGGTTGCATCGTTAGAACAAGAGGTTAACCACTTTAAAATGGATAAAATTGAGCTCTAAGGCCACTTATAGAAAGTTGATAAGATTATTAAATAATTTTTTTTGGAATTTATCACATGAGTCATTGGTGATAAATTAATCTTTGACTATCATAGGTTGAAAACACTCATTTCTCAACTAACAAAAAACTGGTGTGCTTCACAAAAGTTGTGGTTAATCAGTTCCTTGGGGAAAGGAATTATATAATAATCTAAGACACTCATTAAACTATCAAAATATTATTAAAACATTCTTTAGGCTACTATGATACAATCACAATAGGTTTCATGAAACATGTTGGATTGGAAACAACAACTAGACATAACACTAGCTCATTTGAGCTTAGTTTTGCCAAGGCTTCTGTTAATAAGGAAACAATAATGATCCACATGAAAAAATACAGGAGATGGATTTTGAATTGAAATAATATTCAAACACTAGAGACAATGTGATGGATAGTCTCTTGGATTGGTAGAGCTAGATTGTGTGGAATTCTTTCATAAGATTTTAGGCATAGAGGCATGTAGACAAATTAAAGCATCTTAGTAGTGAGATTAAAATGCAAATCACAAACCCTAAGGTAGAAATGAGAATAAATAAATTTTTTGATCTCACACAACTCATTGGATATCAAACCCCTTTTTGCATATTTCTAAGGCTAATCTAAGAAGTCATGTTGGATTGGAATGCCTAAAAGAAAGATCTATCACCATTCACTAACTCCATTACACAAAACATTGACACTCCTTCCTACATACCACCATATCAAATTCATCAGATCATATCCCAATGTAATGTTTCACATATACCACCCAAGGATACATTTATAATGGATCTATCTTTGTTCATACCACCTTTATCCAATTAGGTATTATGCAATGCAAATTTTTGAAATTTTGGGATGCCATTTTGATTGGGTAAGAATCATTTTGATACGTATGGCCAAAATGGTTGAAAACCCATAAATTTTGGCCACATAATTACACCATCCTATTGAAAACCCATAAAAGGGTGATATTTTGGTATTTTACTTAGTTAAAAACTTGAAATGATGACTAAGTAGTGCACAAGAGGTGAAAATAAAAAATGGAACCTTGAGTGATTATAGCAATTCCTACTAGGTCCAACCACTTCTTTATAGTCACTAAAATCATATCAAGTTATATTTCCTTAAGAAATTGTCTCATGATAAGACAATAATTTAAGTCTAGGAAAACACTAGTAGAATAATGAGGACTATAAAAATGCAAAGTATAATTGTTTGTCATATGTGTGTAATGCACTCATATTATTACAAGTTTGTTTATTTTATCCTTTCCTCAAGAATTTTTAATAGGTTGGAAGACAAAGAGATTTATTTTTTCTCCAATATATAATATAAGATATAAAGTCATAGATATGTAAGTAACTATATATAGGCTATTGTTTGTAAGAAGAAAGGGTTGTGTATTTAGAAGAGATCAATATATATTTACTAGTTATGGTTACCTGTATGGTTTATTTATTCATTATTTATGTACAATTATTTGTGTATAGTTATGTTTATTTCCTTTCTAAATTTTTTTGAATGCTCTAACTATATTTTAAATTAGTTTTTTCTTTCATTATCATGATATCATAAGATAAAAATGTACCTTAAATCTTTCATTTGTTCTTTTCCTTCAAATTACTTGGTAATTGGGCCCATGACTATGAGTTTATCAAACAAATATCCTCATCCTTAGCATGTTATAATTTTATATCAAAAACCTATACTAACACTTTCGTTAAAAAACTTCAAGTCTTCATACGTCCATGTAATCACATATTTATATTGGGCAAGTAAATTCTTCACCCTTTGCCTTTCTTCTAGAGTGTAGCTGAGACAAATGTTAACATAGTGTGGATCATACTCATCTCCTAAATTATCATTTTAAAACTTAGATTCATTTAATTTTGGATACATTTTTTTTTTGTTCTTGAGGATACAGATCAAATTTCCTTTCTAAGGAAACCATTCCTAAGGGAATGCAATTTTCTTTCAACTTAATGATTCCTTCTCCTAATTCCTCTTAGCATAAGTAACTAATCTCCTTGTCATTTATGATTTGAGACTAAAATTATCCTAAGTTATTCAATAACTATATTATTCTTTTTTCATCATCAAATAATTGGAAATTTCCACATTATCAGGAATAGATGGGCTTGAACTCTTGTAGCGGTGTCATGCTAGACGTTGAAGTAGCTAGTGAGTCAACAACTTGATTATGTTATCTAGGAATATCCACTATATTAAATTCCTCAAAGGATTAAATTAAATCCAAAGATATTTTTTTTTACCTTTTTAGGTATGATATCTTTCATTGGTATTTGTTCTTGACTTGATTGATTACTCGTTCTGAATCTCCATAGATTAATAGTTGTTTGACATTATGTTTGAAAGAAAAATATAATCCCAAAATTAGTGCCTCATAATCCACTCTATTATTTATGAAAGGGAACTATAATATGCATGATTATTACCTTATGGATCCATCAATGAAACACTAACACCTAATCCTTAATTGTATCTTCCATTGTCAAAGTGGAGAGTCCATAACTAGGAAGGTCCCTAGACTTCTATTTCCTACACCTCATGGTTTGTGGTAAAGGTATAAATACCAAGGTTAGTATATTTTTAGCTTACCTCTTAATTATTAGTGTTGTATTTATTAATTTTTTGTTTCATTCTTGGCTCCCAATTAATTTGAATCTAGTTTGTAACACCTCTACATGGCAACTAAATATGAGAGGCATATATTTCTACATACCAATTCAACTTCTTAGACCAATCTCTATTGAGGAAGATTTTGTATCCTTCTAGGATATACATTAAAAGTATGTAAATTATTATTTTTACCCATGGATCAAATTATAATTGCATGTATACATTATTCATTTATCCTACTACAATCACCACTATCTTATCTAGCTATAAAATCATCCTCTTTAATGGGCTTAGAGTCAATCCAAGTATTTGTAAAGTGGAAGTTGTCATCACCATGGCCAAAGATATATAATCAACTGAAAAATTATGAATTTTATTTATAAATGCCTTTATAGTTAATAATAAAGGAGTAAATTCTAGTTTAATCTTGTATATAACATTGGTATGAGTGGCTTTTATCTTTTTTGTAGTTGACTTTCCTGTAATGGACATCCATAAGAACTTATTTTATTTAGTGATCTAAGTCAATTAATGAATATTGATGTTGTATTTAATATTATTTATGTCTTAAAAAATGTTATATCCTCATTTTATCTATTCCTCCTTATTTCGGGGATACTCATTCCCTTTTAGGGGAGGTATATTATTGTCAACGCTTGGATTCAGTGAAATAGTGGTATTATTTTGAGAAGTAGATGTTGTGAAGGGTTACTTGTTTCTAAAATTGTAATTTCAATTTTCATACTATTATAAGTCATGTATCTTATTATATTTATCCTCTGATTCATTTTCATCCTCATCTAGGAAATAAAACTCATGCATTTAAAATACCATGGAGGTGTTTGAGGAACCAACTTTAGGGTGGAACTCTAGTAGGTTGTTCATTAAATCTTACCTTACCATATCCCTTTAGAAGATCTCAAATTTTGTGTAGAATTACACACATTTAAGTTCATCATTCTATGATGTATTATAGACTCTACACCAATTGGGTAGATTTATTTATACTATATTGATTTTTGGTAACTTGTTAGGTTGTTGTTTTGTGTTATTTGCAAACCGATTGAAAGGTCTATTATATTTTTGAAAGCTATAATTTTTGTTTTATTATGGATAGTACCATTACCCATCTTCCTTCTCATGTTAAATATGTAATTTCTCAAATTTTAGACCATTCTTTGTATAAAACCTAGTTTTACTTTGGTAGAATCAACACCCTGTGCAATTGCATTTATTATATGGAATTGAGTGTTGGTTCTATTGATGACTATTCATATATACCTAATTAATCATATAACCATAGTTATGATTAGGTGTCTATTGTATTAGAAGAGGCAATGCATATAATTGATTCTCATGAATATAAGAAAAAAATTATTAACATGAGGCACTTGATTTAGGGTTGTGAAATAAACATTAATATTAGGGGTGCTTGGTAGTTAAGAACTTAGTTATATATTAATATTGATAGCTTCTTCATATGCTAAAGCCAAATTGGTGCCAATAATATATCTTCATAAGAACACTAAAATTATTTTATCTAAGGCATTTTTTTATATGTCCAATGCTAATGTTCCATCTAGTTTATATGTTAGACTCAACCAAGTGTACTTTATCTAATAACTTACATTGAAATCTTGAATTGGCTCATTAGGCTCCATTTTCATGCTGGTGAAATGATGATACACTAGTCTAGGGGTGGTAACTTATCTAAATTTGGTAATAAAATTGATCTAACATACATTCCAAGATGTAATTGATTTTTCTTGAAATTTGAGGTACCAATTGTAGGTTGCATCCTACAAGGTAAATGGGAAAATCATGTATACAACATCTTCATCAATAACATTCATTAACCTCATAGAAACCTTGAAATACTTGATATGTTATTTTTCAATTCTCCCTCCTAACAAGGAAAATTAAGGTGGATACTTATCTAGATTCCTTAGTAAATTATTCACATCCCCTCAGATGATAATGGAAGATCCAACTAACCAAGGCCATTGGGCCATTAGATGATTGATTGGATTGAAACTTCTTATTAAATAAGGTATATTAGCTTGAGGTATATTGGTAATAATCGATATAGATATAGGTCTTTGATGTGTTGATAAAGGGGAAAACAAAATATTGGATTGGGCCCAAGACTTGGTAACTCTCTTGGGTGTATTTAGTGTAACTCAAATGTATGGGATAACCTCTCACTAGTGAAGGAACACAAGTGGACCTCATTCTAGTACCAGTTTCTTATTGATGTGGGTTTTGTTCATAGCTCTAGATTTAATAAGGCAGCATATAATATTTTAGGATCTCAATAGAGGTAAAATACACTCTAGGGCATGAGTTTCAAGTATGGGTTAAATAACTTGGTGGTTGAATATAAATTTGAGCATACAAGTTGTTAACTGAGTGTACTTGTATTGAAATGAATCCTAGTAAAGAAATCAAAACCTAGGTGGGTTTGATGGATGGATGGAATCTATTCTAGAGTGGGTAAATCTTAGTCAAAGAAACTTCAAAAGGATAGAAGGGTAGAGCGTAAAAGATAACTCTATGGTTTCAAGGGGTAACTTTTTTCCATAGTTCCTTTGTGTACAAGTGTTTCCATAACTAATGTTTGATATTTATAGCTATTGCACAATCACAAATAAACATAATTAAGCAATATAGGATGAAATGATATAGGAAACTTAGGGGTTCTAATTGAAGGTTGTTCCTTTTAGAGTAGATATTGTACACCCTTACTCATAATATTATATATCAAATTAGAAAGATATCTAAGGAAGCTATGACTCATACCTATAAGACTATATTAAGGGGAAACCCTCATACACACTTAGAAAGTTAAAATAGATAATTAATTGCTTAAAATCAATAATACTTACTGGATATTTAATAGATTTTTCACATCTAAAATAAATATATATCAATAATAAGAAAAATAATTATCCATAGCTTTTGCACTATCCAAATTACTAATTAAAACAACCTAAATAAAATAAAACCTTAATTACACATAGATGGAAGGAAAGTATATCCACATAGTTGCATGATAATAAAAAAATTATCTCTTCTTATATTGATATACTTTTTTGAACCTTTGGAATGAGGTATTACATGAATATATAGACTTGGGGAGGGGTTACCTCATTGTCCAAGTTCATGTAAACTCAAACTTACATCAAGTAATTATAAATTTAGTTCTAATTTTAGTGTCAAAATTGCATGTGTGTATGCTTATAGTTAATTACTAAATAAATTAAAAATTAATTTTAATTTTAGATGATAATACAATATTTTCATGCTTACAAACAACCCAAACTAACTTTTACATTCATATACCAAGTATAGGTAAACTATAATTACATAGATTAATCATATATACATGACTACATCCAAAATTAGCCTTTAAAAATTAAGGCTTACTTGGTCATTGAATGGCATTGAAGTGGTAGCTTGAACTAAAATATAATTTGAAGCATTATCTTTCTTATTGGCTTCTAATTCTTGAAAATATTTGTTACCGACATCATGTTCGTACCTTATAATATCCATGTTCAAAAGTGGGGTTCTATGTACCCTACTTATTTATCCCATTAGGTAGACATGTTCATCTATAGTATTCCTAAAGTTGATTTAGAATATATCTAATTTAATTAATTTATTCCATGAAAAATTCAACTTAGCTTCAATGTCCTCTAATGCCAATCCCTATAGATTCTACTTAAAGGTAGTGGAGGCCTGTCAAATAATCTGGTCAAAATTGTCTCTACCTATTAGCCTTCCTATAGATTCCCTTGTCTGTGATATCTTTAAATCTTATCAAATTTTAAAAATTATGCCCTCATACTCTACATACTTAGACATTATTTATTCTCCTATTGTGACCCATTCCCTTCCTTCTTATGTCTTAATGACCACAAGGTTGAGGGCATTTGAAGCCTCTAATAGTGTCATCATAATGAGGTAGCTGTATGATTTATTTGTCAAGTAAATAATGAGGAGTTTAAACTTATTATTATAAACACCCTATTTTTTCCACAACTATGTTCCAATTGGATTTTAGATTAATTTTACCAAACAATGCAAATTAAGCCTAGGAATCACTGAATGTCCCAATTATGTCCACACATCAGACATTAGTGCTTAAAATAATGTTGATGCATCTATATTTTGGGTATTATCTTGTAGGAAATATTAATCTCTCATGGATTCATCTCCATTCAAATTTCAACCTAGAAAATTGAGAGATTGGTCTTTACACCCATTAAACAGGGCACTTAAAAAATTCCTAAAGTGCAAAAATGCTAATCACAATGAAGTAACTAATAAAATTAAATGATTAAGTGAAATGTTCATTATAAATTATTGAAAATTATGTGATCAATATGAATTAAATAGGGGAGATTATTATTGTGTTATTATGATAAAAAAAATAAACAAAAACACACTAATAAAGCTAACAGCTCAAGCCTAGACACTCAAGGAGCAAGAGAACAATATAACTAACTATAAATATAAGACAAAAAAAACAATATTTTCCATCTTTTAGAATAATAATTTTATATTTTATATAGAGGAATGTGCTAGGTTATGTGCTCAAAGAGTCTTTGGCAATGGTGCTTCGTGCATCATCTCTCCTTATCACCTTGACAATGTTGGGCTTGGCTTAGGTGTTAGCTTGGATTTGATGCTTCTCTCTCTTAAAAAATGGGAATTATAACACTACACAAAAGTCTACTTGGAGGTATTTTTTTCATGGTATAATTATACTAAAAGAGCTTTTTGAACAATGGGTGAAGCCTTGTATTTATAGCCTTCTAAACTAATTCTAACCCAAGTGTAGTTATGTTAGAGTTAATTATGGTTAAGTTTAGATTAACCCTAGTTGAGTTATGGAGGGGAAAATCAATTAATATTTGGGATAGAGATCTGATTTATTAAGCATATCTCTCCATTTCTAAATTTAAGCCTTTAAGGGAGATATTTTCAATTCCTTGAGTTTGAAGATGATGACATCATCATGACCTCTTTTTGAAATTTCCTTTTTATAAAATTCATTTTCTCTAATTTCGTATGAAAATTTCACTTAAGAATTTAATTTAATTTTTTTAATTAATTCATTTTTATTAGCATTTTTGAACTTTAGGAATTGTTTAAGTCCCTTAATTAATGGGTCCAAATGCCAATCGATCAATTTACTAGGTCATATGTTGATTGGAGATGAATTCATGAGAGGTTACTATTGTGTATAGGCTAATACCCCAAATAAAGATGACTCAAAATGATTCTGAGCACTAGTGTCCAATGTGTGGACAAAATTAGGACATTCAGTGATTCCTAGGCTTAATTTGCACTATTTAATAGTATTCAATCTGAAATATGGTTGGAACATAGTTGTGGCTAAAATAGGGTGTCTACAATTAGCATCTTCAATCATAGAATTAAATAAATTAGTATCTTCAATAATCTAAGAAGATAATTCATCCCTCATTGTAATAATGGACTCCAAAATATTGTATAGTCTTAAAGCAACACTTTAGACATCCATTTTAATCTATACAGGACTATGGACTATTTTTTATTACTCCCTAACCTGATCTAACTCTTGCTCAATCTCCTTCCTATCTAGTTCTATTCTTTCTTGGAGCTCAAGCATAGCATATTTTCATGTCTCAAAATAGGATTTGAAATCCTCAATATAGGGGGATTTCCCGAATTTAATGTTCTTTCTCTTTGACAAGGTGAACACTTTTTATCTTTCCTCGAGAATAATCCCCCTTCTAGCTTCATCTTTAATTTTTCTTTTCTTCACCCTTTAGACACTCCCTTTGGATTTGTCAAATATGGAGCTTACTATGGGTATCTCTATGATTGTAAGATTTGGCCTTTAAGAATCATGTGATTCCAAATCACTTTCCCATTATGGGATTACCAATTGGGTTGAGTCTATTGGTTGAGTGTCTTGGGCTATAGACTCAACTAATAGATACCTTGAGAACTAATTCAAGGCCTCTTCAAGTAATGAGTTAGGAAAGGAAGGCCAGATTATGTTGGACCAGTCCACCCCACCATATTAGAGAAATGGGTGGATTGTATACACTTGTTTCTTCTTTCCATCCTTCTTCAATGATATTAAAATGGTGGATTTAGAAGAACTAGAAGATGGGATTGGTAAGCCTGACTGATTAGATGACACATGTAATTATGGACTTGCCAATGCTCCCTTGGATTTTTTGGATGATTTATTTTTATCCTTAGGGTTTGTTGAGGTAGTGATATAAGTAACAACAAAATAAGTGGTGGGAATGGATGCTAAGGACACAATTGGAGGAGTAGTAATTGTTGGGGAAATAAAGATAGTAGAGGTAGAGTAAAAAACCTCTACCTTTAGAATAGTAAAATATGGTTGGAAACTAGGCTTAGGGGAAATAACTTATATTTTAGGCACCACCAAGGAAGGGGAAACACTAGGATTGAGAGACACAAAATCAAAAAAACCATCATACAAAGGGGAAAAAAATATATAATGGGATTCATAGAAACTAAACGAGTTACACCCTCACCTAATTGATCTCTATGTAATGGTTATTTTCCTTTGGTATCTTGGAGGTTTAAAACCTTAGATATTTGTATCTCCTCCTCCTCATATGAAACTCACATATTATTTACTATTGCTCCCCTAAGGGTTCTTCTATAGATATTTCTTTAATAGTTTGACTCTTTGGAGGGATGTGAGCTCTTTGCTTCCTCTTATAACAAATAGTAACTTTATCAATTATAGGTAAAGACTCTTGAGTGGCTATGGTTGAAACTTACACACTTTTAGTATATTAGGATGATTTAGTAATAAGATGGACATGGCCTTCTATGTTTGAAGAGTCAAGGTAAATTGGCTCATCCTGATATCCTCTAAATGAAGTTTCAAGAACCCTAAACTCTTTATTTATAGTTTTCAATGATAAGAAATGCATGCAAAGGATCCCCATGATCTACTTATGGCTGAGAAGTCTTTTTGATCCAAAAATTAGAGATAATCCATCCACCTATGGGTGGGATCCTAATGTGTGAATCCATAATTTAAATACAGGAATCCCCTTAAATGATTTTTAAGAGCTTCTCTCCTAATCCCTTTGTCTATGACCTCTCTTTAACATGGTCATCACTCTTGGAATTGAGAAATAGGAAATCATGATAATAAGGCTTATGTTGGTATGGAATATCAAGGCCTTGAATATGATTTTGAACTTTTCCAAGAGGGTCCTAGTCCATTTGTGGAAGTGTGGTGAGTGAGTAATACTCTCTGAATTTGCCAACCTCCTAAAAGTGTTTACAATTAACATAATACATTCTACCAATCATGAGTCAAGAGCCAAGGAAGGAACTCTTCTTCTTCTTCTTCAGATCTTCATATATTCCCCACCATATTTAGTAGGCTATCTCTTTTTTTGATAGTTTATCTGGTACATGTTTGGGGAGATGCAAGAGTGTAATCTCATGGCCTATGACCATAATTACATTATATTTGGTATATAACTAGTAGTCCCCTCTATCCATAAAGGTGTTAATAATGCTCTTAGATACCTTGGGTAGTGAGGATTTATGAATATCCCTCCAAACTTGATGTTATATGTCTTCTTCAATGTGAGTGATGTTCCTCATATAGGTGCATATATGTATAAAATAATATGAATCACATATATGGTTCTTAATGAAGTCTAGAGTTGGGATCTAGAGTGACTCATTACAAATATAAATTATGCCCAACACAACATATAAAAGGTATGAAATCATTTATAAATGGCCCCATTGAGGCTTCTTATCTCTGTGCATTACTTATTCTCATAGCCTAACACTAATTACCTCACCCAATGCAAATGTTAATTTTGAGGTCATTAATAAATCCATTAGTGGAACCTAATCAAGGTGAAGGAATTAAATGCGAGGGTATCTATATAACCATTTTAGGAGGGTCATCCCAATATGGATTCCCATCACAAACTTAGTTATAAGCACCATTTTCTTTTCTTTGAGGGTGACAGTCTCCCCAGGAAGCATCCACTTGCTCACTGTTTTCTCAATTTAATTATCCTTTTTCCATGTAACTACTCTATGTAAGTCGTATGTATCATCCAAAATAGGTAGAGATAAATACCTCTATAATACATCTCTTTAAATACATTCTATGACATTTTTTTGTTCTAAGTGGTATAAGAACATGCTCCTAGTCATTTTACTAACAAAGAACAAGTCTCATAAGAGGTTTATGCATGGCATAACCTCAGGCTTGGACACTATGAAATGTAATACATGTCTCTTGAGAAGGAGGACGTTTGTATCCATTTATCTTTATGCTAGTGTCAAATTATCCTTTTGTGTGTGTGTATCCACATGGTGAATCACTTCCCATAACACTATGTAATTTGTATAGTCATTGTTGAATAATATTGGATCAAATATGGTATCTTTGTACTTTGTTGAATCCTTAATGGAGAATCTATATGAGAGAAAATATCCTTTGAATTTCTTGGATGATGATGCCGTAGTTAATTAAATGGGTTGAAAAAGTTTTATTTATTTAATTTAGTAGTTATGATCCTATAGATGCACTTCATGATTAGAATGAACATAGATAGGGCTTGTTCATAAGGATACAAGTGAGCTCAAAGTTTGTTTGTTGCTCAATGTGCACATCATTAGTTTTCAATTCATTGATATAGATTTGGAATTCAAGTATAGTTTGTGCACCATTAATATTCAACATCTAAAAACATGCTTTGCTTGTTCAATTTGAACTTTGCCACTTCATTTGGTAGGTAAGCCACATAGACACTATAGATGTTAGAAAGAATGCCATGTCATTGCCTTTTTCCAAGTGTCATTATGTCACTCTTTTTACTTTGGTTTACTTATACCATTGAGGCTTTCAATAGTTGAGGGTTAGATGTATTAAAATAGTGTTTGTGAAGTGAATGAATATTCTAAAAAATAATTTCAAACATTGTTTCCAAACACTTACTGAAGACCAAAATGTTGATGACAAAAGTTCTGAAGAATAACATGCTGACCAATTTTGCCAAATAATTTTTATGAAGACCAAATTCATACCTAGTACTTTTATCATACACTTTCTTCAAATAATTTCTCTGAATACCAAATTCATACTGAGCACTTTCTCTAAAGAGTAAATTTTATAGAATAAATGTCAAATAGTTTTATTAAATACCAAAGATAAAAGTCTTGAAGAATAAATTACCGAATAATTTAACTGAAGCGTAAATACTAAAATGAAAATTTTCTAAAATCCTAGTTTTTGAAGAATGAATGGCAAAGACTTTAACACATGATGAATAAAGTTGTGAGGGCCCAACTTATGAATAGAGATTCTGAACATATCCTTTAAATGAGACCTATGAATAAAAGTCCCAAAGAGTTACTTTCTGTAATAGAACATATAAGAGAGAAATGTTTAATATTTCCAAAGATAGACTTTCAAACAAAAATTATGAATACCTATTTGTTCAAAGCTTGAGACTTCATAAATTATGAATCTCCTAAAAACCTGTGCATATACATAGCTTATGAAGAGTATTAATAGGTTATTTTGAATAAGATAAACATGTTTATATACATTTATCGAATGGAAAATTTAGGTGAAACATATCAATCTATCTCAAAAGAAGACATAGAGATAGGTATGAAGCTTTTCAGAGCATAATGGGTCCCTATTCTTAAAAAAATAGGGAGGGGGTTTATATTGGGCTCAATAAGACTTTTGTATTTTGTCGAGGTATAAACCCAAGATGACATTGGCTAATTGTCAAGTTATTTATTACTCTATAAGGTGGTCTAAGACTATATATGGAAGCAATAGAGGATCCCCTAGAATATCTTATAATATAATTATAGTAATATCTCTATAGTATTAGTAATCACCAATAGGTTGGAATGAACCCTATATCTCCTCCAAGATCCTGTTCATTGGCCTTTCATTTATGGTGTAATACACAATGAGGTAGAAGTGGTCATACATGTCTTAGATGTCATCTTGGTAGTAGTGCATGTAGAGTTTATAAAACATTACATATACCACATACCCCATCGGTATCTATGGAGGGAATGTCATGTGATTTAATTCAAAGGTTACGTAGATGACATCCATTATGTATGACATCATGTATAAATTACCTTTGGCATGAGCCCTATTCACCTATTGATTCAGGTTGAATTTGATAACACTCCCCAAATATATGACCTCCTCTCCCTTCATTATGATGTTGATGAGGGGCACCCAAAATTTATTGATGCACACCATGTCATTTTTCCCATACAAGTGATTTAATAGTAGCATACTAGTGTGTACTCCTTTTTAAAATGTTATTAACATCTACGAATGAATATTTTCTTTATTGATCCCCTATTTGTGTCTTCATTCCAGTAATTAAGGACCTCATATATGTTATGGGTTTCTACCTAGGTGTCAATGACCTCATTTTTTTAAGTGATCATGTATTCTCAGAGGTTGTAGTATTATTTTAACATAGGTCCAAAAATATCTAAATTTTTGAACTTGGTTTTTGATGAGTACATGATATCCATACTACACTAATAAGAAATAAGTATATTTCAAAAGAGGTTTATGCACATGAAGACTTCTAGTTTGGTTATGGCTTTGTGTAGTGCTAGGGATATGTTGGTGAGAAGATCATTTACATAATATGTATATACAATGGAAAGTGAAGTTCATTTATAAATCAATCCTAACTTAGAGAAAATAAATCAAACTACCCCTTCTACTTTTGGTAAATTTAGATAATTGACGTCATGACCAATATGGATTCAATAGACCTAACTAAGGGGCCTAAGGGGCCTATTACCACACAATATCACTATAGAGGGTTCCAAAGCCTCTAGTCCTGCAATACCACATAATAAAACTAAATAGGTCATATGTTTTCTTATGAAATTAAATGACAAAGTAAATTAAATCTAATCTAGTGCTCACGAAATCATGTGGCACAAAATGGGGGTAATAAACATGAAAATAAGAACTCTACTCAAGTCAATGTAGAGTTAATCCTTATGCATGGAGAGAGAAACATATTCATAAGATAAAAACATGAAAATATATCTACTTAATAAAGAGGAGTAAGAGTTAAGAATACTTCGCTTTGGAGATGAACCCATCAAGCCTCAATCTCTCCATTGATCAATGGTGCTTTGTAATTGATTGTTGTGTATATTGAATAAATTAAGGATGGGAAATGGAATATAGTTTATCCAAAGACCTCCTAATGAATCCCAAGTTTTCATAAGACAATATTACTCTCTCTAAGTTTAGTATGAAACCCTAATAAATGGATCCTCAAGTAGAATGGTGGATAAGATGATGTATAAAATAATTGATTATCTATATCTCTCTAATGAAAATGGAAAAAATGATGTGTTTATATATCTAGATATAATGATTAATAAATAAATTATTTAGGTCCTAGACTAGGTCAGATGAGGATAATCTAATCTCGTAACATGCTTATATTTTAAGAATAGGGTCATCCTAGGCTGATTTTGTTCAGTAAATGATAAAAAGAGGTTTTGTCTTAGGTAGGGATTATTTAAGGAAATGAATTTCTTGGAGTGTGTGAGGTGTAAAATCTTAGGTAAATGTATATTATAGGTTTGTTTTGATTTCAAGTTGTGGTATAGGGAACAACAATCTTGTGAAGTACTAATAGTCTGACCACTCTTTTCATAATGCACCCTTTAAGGTGTGCACTCAAAGAGATTGAGATTTGATGGGTTATTCTAAGAAATAGCACATCAGTAATTGATAAAGTTTAAAAATATTATGTGTATACATTTGACCCTACTTGAATCTCATCACGTGTCACATTATTTTAACATGGGATGGTGATTTGGGAAAATAACATAGCAACACACAATGATAATCTAAGTAAATAATAGGAAAAAATGAATAACATAAATGAAAGGATATAATTGAAAAATACACACCTTTACTTACCTTAGTTATATAAAATATGAAGTAAGAGAAATGTGAAGTTGTCCAATGTAAATAACATTAGGTAGACCTATAAAATAAGTGAAAAATAAAAAAATTTAAAATATACATGTAATATGTGGAAAACTTTTTTATGATATCATGATTCTAGAACATCTTTTAGTTTGAAAAAAGAGTTAAATGAAATATGGTGGTAAATAATTTATTAGGTAAATAATTTTGAATAGTAAATATAAATATGGTGAAAATTAATTCATTTGTTATTTTTAATATTATGACAAAATATTTCTCTAAGAGACCCAGTTGAGCCTCGAGAGTGATCATGGTGAGGAGATGATAGATTTGACATGGAGGATGCCTAGAGACCATAACCAGTGTAGCTCATGTAAGTGATGCATTAATTTTGAATTTTTGGATAATTTTAACTAAAATTAAGCTATATGTAGAAAAATAGATATTAGCCAAAATGTAGATTATGAAAATGAAACTAGAAAAATTTTACATAAACTATGGGTAAAATGGGATATTAGGTAGGAAAGAATTAGACAAATAAATTCCTAAGGAATTTATGGAAAATGGTTGAAAAGTCATCATAATTTTAGATAAAAGTTAGTCCTACTAACTCTATTATAAAAGGTGATAAAAGCCAAGGTGGTTGACTACATAGTAGAGGGCCAACTTAGTATTTCTAGGGATATTTGATTGTGTAGTAGAGGGTTGACCCAATTTAAAAAATTTATATGGCCAACATAATACCTTCTAGATGATGAGATATGTAGTAAGTGGCCAATACAGTCTTTTAAATTATGCTGACTACGTGGTAGAGGACTGATATAGTATGCAAAGGATAGGAAAAGACCAATTTAGTAAAAAGGTCAATTATGTCTACAATAATTATTTGAATTCATAGAAAATGGTTGACTTAGTATGGTAAAGAGGTACTAGGGCTGATTTAGTATCAAAAGGGTCAAATGTGTAGGGAAAAGGAAAAATAAGAAAAATAAGTTGATGAAGTAGTTAATTTTAGTGTTTTGAGAATATTTAAGACTATATTTTATTGTTATTACATCAAGATCTAATATATTCTTTATTGTTTGATATTTTGTAGAATCAATAGATATATTGGTGTTTGGTTGATGCATCATGACTACCAAATTTATTAGAGAAATTATTAAATGTTCATCAATGTTAGTTAGTTTCCTTGGGATTTGGAGGTATCATGGAGATGAGGAGAATCCTAGTTAGTGTTGATCTAGTCATCATGTTCTCAGGAGCATGGGAGTAATTGACCAACACTTTTTGATGGGAGGTGGATGGGGATACCATAGAGGTGGGCATCACATTGAAGGATGTCAATGCATTTTTTATACTTCCCATTGTTAGGAATTGTATTATAAATGATGTGCCAAAGATGGAAGATGAGAAATGAGCCCTATCCCATTGGGATACATGCTCATAT
>JARHVA010011124.1:0-67500 GCA_037957365.1 Torreya grandis
AGAGAGAGAGAGAGAAGTTGAAAATCAATTAAAATTTCATGTAAAGGAGAGGTGGGATGAGATATTATAGGTCATTAATGTGTACTTATCCACACAAGTCATAAAGATAGTGAAAAGTGGCACAAAACTACCATTTTGGCATGAGAAGCTACCCACCTAAGTTATCTTCCAAAACTAATCCTATCCCTACATATGGTCAAGTATGATGATTTATATGAGTAATAAGGGTTAATAAAATGTAGTAAAATTCATTTTATTGATCCATAACCATCCCTATTCTTGTGGACATGCAAAATTATCACTAGTAGTTTCAAAAGGGGCTCTTTTCCATGCACCTTCTCCACTTGGTAGTCAAAATTCCTCAAAATTGCAAGCTGATCCATACCATGGATGATATGACACCTATAAAATACTCCCAAATCATTAGTTTCAAGAAAAATCCCTTTAAGAGGTCCCCTTAATTGCTTTTCACCACTTTCCCAAGTGTTCACTAGTCTAGCTCACTAGAGTGGCCAAAAGTGAAGGCTTTTTTGGGACACTTAGAATTATTTTAAAGAGATTAAGTGAAAATTTTTATTTATATTAGTTGTATATATTCCCCTTAAAAAAATTTCACCTTCTAACTCTTCCTAAAATTTGCACATCATCAAAAATGGTGAAAACAAACTCTTTTTTCCCCTGTTCCTTACAGATCCATACAATAAAAACACATGTATGTAACCCTAAGAATGTCCTATATAAATTTTATTTTATACCCCTAATCCAATTCATATATTTTATTTCACTTTTGGCTTGATTTCCACCATCGAGTTTACTTAAGGGTTTTAGGAGGGTTTAAGGGGTTTTCAGGTCTTAGTGATTGTTCATAACATTGTAACATTAAAAAATTAAAAAAATTGAAATTTTGTCACATAAATTACATCCCCAAAATTTAATAAAATCCTTTAGGTCCCATGTAATATTTTATAAAAGATATGAGCAAAAGAAGATGACCCTCGAATATGATTATTGCATTGTGTGAGGGTTCTAGCATGTCTGAGGCTCAAAATAACTTCTATTTATGTTTATATGACAAAAAAATGCACATAAATCCATATAATTTACCCATTAACATGTAAAATTACCTTTTGGGGCTCACCAAGAATCCAAACTAGAATTTACCCCTATTTTGGAAGAAGGATGATGCCTTGCCAAGCAACTTGTCTATCCTTTGTGAACTAATGAATGATGTAATTCTATTTAAATTGACTCTTAGATAATTATTAAATTATATTTAACCCTTTAATAACTAAAAAAATTATTATAAGTCTTTTAGGAGTATATAATTTGAGTTGACACCTTGTTTGGGGCTGGGAAAGCATGTTTCCCACTAGACCTTCACACAAAGCTTCTTGTGTGAACCAAACCCTTGACATCCAGACCCTCTAGCTTGGTTTTTTATGTCCCCATAGGTGTATAAGAATTTTATACATCTCCTTTAGTGGTCAAACTTAATTCAAGTTTCTCATTTTTGAGATTTCTCAAAACTGAGCCTTTTCCGACATGCATGGACTAAGGTAGGTCTGAGTCAAAATAATGAGTATCAGGCCTATTTTCCCATGAAAATTGAATATTTTATTATCTATATATGGTCATTATATTCATTTTTGTTTAAGGTTTTTATTAGATTATAAGTCTAGGTGGTCCAATCAACTCAATTGTCCTAAAAGAAGCCATAAAACCCCTATTTTTGCATGTTTTCACCCAAACTAACCCATAGCTCCTATCTTCATGCATTATCCATGTTTGGGGTCTCTTGAAACATGTTTATAATATATATTTAAATATTTTTAAAGCTTTTATAACCCTTGGAAAACTTTTTTTCACTTGGAATCCTCCTTTAGCCCTTTGAAATAAGGCCTTTGCATGCTAAATGTACAGACTGAGACAAGTAGGCTTATGAGGAAAGGGAGTTTGGATAGCTGAAGGGTGTATTGGGAGTTTAATTACCTTAAATTGATGTCACTTTAGCTTCTTATCATGTTTGAAACCATATATTTCTTGTTAAGGCACCAAACTCTCATAGGTTCCTTCCTTGCTTATGACCCTGTTTGACTGTGACAGTGGGCAGGGGATCTCCTTCTTTTGTTGCCGTTATCCAAGATTTTAATCAAGTTTTAAAAAATTCTTTAGCCTCCTTTTTAATCATCTCATTATTAAATTTTAAACATCTTTAAAACATAGCCTTGTGGCCTGTTAGGCTTTTCAATTGCTCACTGTCTTCTTAGACTGAGACAGTCTTAATATCCTACCTATAGGTTGTTATAAGATAGGAATGGTATAATATTGGTCTTGATGGATGTTTTGGAAACTCCTTTAGACCCTCCAAGTTACTAGTTTTTTCATTTGCAACCTATTTTATCCCTAAAATTTCTTTAAGACCCCTCCAAATGCCTTGATCTCACTCCACACCTGCTGTCCCAACTGTAGGTGACTATGTTTCTTCATCTATTTAGGCTTGTGGGTTATTTTAGGTGAATTTAGAATTTTTTGGTGGGTGTTCTACCATATCATGAAGATATTGTGATCACAAAACATTATTATGCCTTAAATCACCTTGAAAACACAAAACAATATCAAAACCTTGGCTTACTAGTTCACTGCCTTGACTATGATAGTCATCTCCAGGCATGTACAGACAGGGGATAGTGTGGGAGGCCTCAAAACATCAGCTTCACCTTTGAATTGTTTCTCTTGACTTAGGGTTGTAGTTTGAATCATTTTTATTGATCCCACTTGATGTCATGACTTAGGAATTTCAAGATGAAGAACAAAGTCACTTTTTCATAGCATTCTATAGATATCATTGCCTTCTTTTAGTGATTTTTAGCCATTTCAAGAGATCTAAAAAACTATGTTTCACTCCTCATTATAGGCTCAAATTTAGCATGGTTATAGTAGGTTAATAAGGATACCAAGTTATCTAATTTGAAGGTTTATATCATCTATAAAGTGACTCTTTTGAGGTCCTTAAAAACCTTTAAGGCCTCTATTTGACATTTTTAGGGAAAAAGGGCCTGAGTATAGTCCAAGGTTTCAATTGATGCTTTGACACTTGTCTTAGTCAACTAACATTATCAATAGGTGTGTCTGGGAATTTCTATATCAAAGACTCCCAGATTGGATTGACCACTTAATTGGAACACCTCCAAAAGGATTGTCTATGCTCTCAACTATAGATGGTTATCTCCTCCCATACAGGTAGACTTAGACCACTCTCCAAGTTTGCAAGTTTGAAGTGCCTACATGCCTTCACCCAACATTTCAATGCTCATTAGTGATCTCAAGAAGCTAAGAAACATGTCAAAATTTAAAACTTAAAATTTTGATGTCAACATGCTGTTATCGATGGAGTTTTGACTATTGCACATAAGCAAGAAGATGAAGAAGTAGAATTTTGTAAGGGTAAAACTCTCCAAACACTACAAAAGCACTTGTTAACCCTTCCATATAACCTAAAATTTAGGAGAATCATATAAAAAACATCAAATCACTTTTGTCAATGTGGAGATTCATTTTCAAAGCAATTGAGATGACTGTTGGTGTAGGCTATGACATTTTGCATGCATGAACTAGCCTAAAAGGGCTTTTCTTGGACACTTGAACTATCCAAAGCTAAGAGGACCATGGTATTGTCTTAAAAATCATGGATAAACAATTTTAATATATAAACCCATTAATCTAAATTGATAAAAGTTGAAATAGGCTTAAAAAAAGACCCCCTCATGGATGCAAGTGCATAAAAGGCTGTTTGGGATCAAACTAATGGTTCAAAAAGGATAAAGTAAAAAATATAAATTTAATATTATGTAAATTAAGTTAACTTAGATAAATATACATTCCCATAATCACTCCTCTGAATTCCACATGTATGGCTCATGGTGAGCACTTGAAGTTGAGCCTTTTCTGTATGCCAATAGAGAAAACAAGCAAAATGAGTTGCAAAGCCAATTTTTTTCATATTATTCCAATTATAGGCATGTAAATGGATTTTATGAGGTGAATATTCCACCCACCCATGTTTTTAGCTGGAGATCAGATAATGGTAGCTGTATAAGTGCCCAAAAGGGCCTTAAAATGAGGAAAACTTGCCTTTTCTAGCTCTAACTAAATATTTCCCTGCCAAAAACCTAAAAATAACCCCATTTGACCTTATCCACATTTATTACCTACTTGGTTATGAATTTATACCATATACCATCTATACAAGTCCTTGAATCTAGCCCAAAGTGGGCCCATAAGCTCTTTTTTGCACATTAAAAGTGGATTATGCAAATAAATTACATTGAAAGAGCTTTAATAATATTATAAACCAAATTAGGACTAAAAAAACATATTTAAATCCTTTTATTGAGTTTTATCTTGTTTGACCAAGGTTGAATTTCCTTGACTTGATTAGTTCTAAGGCCTAAACTTTGGACCAAGGTTGGACTATGGACAAGTGGATGTTTAGACTAAAGGAAACCCCTATAAGACATATGAAACTTTATATAAAATTTTAAAAATAGTATGGTTTGACCCAAATTTGACTTAGGGTCAAATTTGGTAATAGAACCATCTATGAAGATGCATCTTAATGGGCATATAAATGTTATAATGGCATGTGCTCACTCTTTTTTGGTATCTAGGGTTGAAAGTTTCAGTCATGTGAAGGCATCCTTAGAGATAATATTATCATTCATGAGTTGGAAAATATACCAAACTTCCATTGCACATTGTAGGATAACTATGAGGGTTAGAGATGAGTCATCAATGCATACAATTTTATGAAAAAGTCCTTTGATCACCCCTAAAGGTTTATCCCCATCTTGATATTAGCCAGACATGATGACATATTTTCTCTCATAACCAAATTTCCCTTAAAAGACCAAAATTTGGTTAGTGGGAGACATATATTATGACTTTCTATCCTAATTGACAAACCATCTATGCAGACACATCAAGATGGGCATATAAAGTATAGAATGGCTTCCGTCTACTCTTCATTGAACTTTAGGGTATAAATTTATAATTAGTCAGAGGCATCCATAAATAGAAGCTTATCATTTCTAAGTGGGAAAATAAAGTAAACTTATAACACACATTTCAAGAGAAATGTGAGGGTAGAAACGAGCCATCAACACCTATAGTTTCATACGTGAGTTCTCTGAGCACCCCTAGAGGATTATCACTAGTTTAGGATGAATGAGATACAATAACATGTTTCATCTCATAGCCAAATGTCTCTTAATAGACCAAAAATTTGTCAATGGATAGTTTATCTTTTAACTCATTCCCAATCAATGATCTGTCTTTACTAACACATCTGGATGGGTATATAAACATTATAATGACCACCCTATGCTCTTTGTCAGGCCCCAAGGTTAAAACTTTCAAGAATTTAGAGGCATACTTGAAGAGAAGCTTCTTATTCCTAAGGGGGGAAACAAAGAAAACATTTGGTGCATATTGCATGAGAACCATGAGGGGTAGAGATGAACCTTTAGTTACTAAAATTTCATGAGAAATTCCTATGAGAACCCCTTAGAGAATTATCCATAGATTAAGATGAGTGATATATGAATAATTTTGTATCTCACAACCAAGCATCTCTTAAGAGACTAAAAGTTGTTTAGTGAGAGGCATATATTATGACCCATTATCTTAATTGATGAACCATCTATATGGAGTCATTTAAATGGGAATACAAATGATGGAATGGTCTCCATTTTCTCTTATTCAATATTTGGGATAAAAATTTGCATTTGACCAGAGGCATCCCTAAAGAGAAGCTTCTCATTCATGAGTGGGAAAATGGATCAAATTTCAGACACAAATTGCATGAGAACTATGAGGGGTAGAGATGAGCCATTAATTCCTATAGTTACATGCGTAGGTCCTATAATAACCCCCAATGGATTCTCCCTAGATTAGGTTGAGTGAGACATGGTGACATGTTTTATCTCATAGTTAAATGGCTCTTAAGAGAATAAAAGTTGGTTAGTGGGTAACGTATCTTTTGAATCACTAGCCCAATAAAAAAACTATCTACACCAACACATTTGGATGGGTGTATAAATGATGGAATGAACACCATTAAATATTTATTGGACCCAAATTTTGAATTTTTTTGGCATTTGGAGACATCCTTGAAGAGAATCTTCTTGTTCCTAATTTGAAAGATGGAGCAAAATTATAATGTGTATTGTAGGATAACTGTGATGGGTAGAGATGAGATGTAGATTTATAAAGATACATGGTTGACTCATTTAGGCACCCCCTAGAGGAGTATATTCCAGTCCATATGAGGGAGACATGATAGTGCATTTTATCTCACAACTAAATGTCTCTTAAGAGACCAAAAGTTAGTTAGTGTGTAGCGTATCTTTTGACTCACTTGCAAAATCGATGAAACACCTTCAAAACCATGTCTATTTGGGTGTATAAAAATTTTAATGGCAACCATACACTCTACATTGGGCTCTGGGGTTAAAATTTTTAGTTGTTTGGAGGCATCCCTAACGAGAAGTTTCTCATTCTTAAGTGGGAAAATGAAGCAAATGTTTGGTACATATTGAAAGAGAACTGTGAAGAGTAGATATGAGTTTTTGACACATAAAATTGCATAGGGATGTACTATAAGCACCCCAAAAGGATTATCTTGGGATGAAGGAGACATAACAACATGTTTTATCATCCAGTTAAATGTCTCTTAAGAGACCAAAAATTGGTCAATGGGTAGTGTATTTTTTGACTCACTAGCCAAATTAATGGACCACCTTCAATGACATCTCTAGGTGGATGTATAAATGTTGGAATGGACACCCTAATCTATTTAGGCTCCAAATTAAAAATTTATATGCATTTAGAGGTATCCTTAAAGAAAAACTTCTCATTCCTAAGTGGGAAAATGAAGTGAGCTTTCTATGTGTATTATAAGAGAATCATGAGGGGTAGTGATGAGACATCAAAGACTACAGTTATATGGGTGAGTAATATAATCACCAATAGATAGTTCCATGCCACTAAATATGAGGAATACATTGTGGTATATTTTTTATCAAGGCCAGATGTCTCTTAAGAGACCAAAAATCCATTAGTGGTAGCATATCATTTTACTCACTATCCCAATCAATGAACTGTCTTTGCCGACACATTCAAATGACCATAGAAACATTGGAAATTACACCCTCAACTCTTCATCAGGCCTCATGGTAATTTTTTTTATGAATTATGAGGCATCCCTTCTCATTCCTAAGTGAGAAACCAAAGTGAACTTTTAATGTGAATTACAAGAGAACCGTGAGGGGTAGAGACAAATCATCAATACTTATAGTTACATGGGAAAGTATTATAAGCACCCCATAGAGGATTACATTACATTAAGGATTAGGGAGACATGGATTTAAATTTTATCTCATGGCTAAATGTCCCTTTAATGACCAAAATTTGGTTTGTGGGTAGCATATCTTTTGACTCACTAACCCAGTCGACAAACCATCTTCACCGAGATGTTTAGATGGGCATTTAAATACTAAAATTCCCACCCTTCACTATCCATTTATCCCTAGGGTCAAAATATGTAGGAATTAGAAACATATTTTAAGATAATCTTCTTTTTCTTGAGTAGGAAAATGGAGCAAACTTGCAATACACATTACAAGAGAACCATGAGGGATACAGATGAGTCATTATTGCCTAAAATTGCATGGGTAAATCCTATAATAAATTAATATAGGATTATGTGCCACACAAGATGAGGGAAACACTCTAGCATGTTTTGTATCACAACCAAATGTCTTTTAAGAGACCAAAAGTTGGTCAGTCAGTAGCATATTTTTTGACTTGATATACCAATCAAGGAACTGTATTTCCTAACACATCTAGATGGGCATATAGATGATAGAATGGTTACAATTCACTCTCTATTAGGCCCCAATGTTGAAATTTATAGGTGTTTTGAGTCATATTTGAATATAATCTTCTCATTTCTACATGGGAAATGGAATAAACTTCTAGCATGCATTATAGGAGAACCATGAGGGGTAGAGACAAGACATCAGTGCCTATAATTACATGGGTGAGTCCTCTAAGCATACCCTAGATAATTTTATGCCACTTAGGATAAGGGACACATAATTGTTCATTTTATCTCATGTCCAAATATCTCTTAAGAGACTAAAATTTTGTCAGTAGGTAGCATATATTTTGAATCATTACTCAATCGATGAACTATCTTTGTCGACACATTCAGATGGGTAGATATGAATCATCATCTTATATAATTTCATGGGAGAGTCTTATGACCCCCCCAGAGGATTTTATACCACTCACGATGAGGAAAAAAAGTATTTACTCAACATGTAAAGCTTTTAAGGATTCTATTTGTTTCAAGAAGATAATATTTTCTACTCATGACACCAATAATGATGTGGAGGCTCATCTAATACCACTTACCTATATCAAATTTGTTAGTAAAAAATTCAAATAGAAATAAATAGATAATGATAAAATAATTAAAAATTAAAATACATAGTCAAATAAGTTGAATTTAATAATATTAAAAGCTAGATGCATTGAATACTAATCTTACCAAGTCAATCCAATGTACTTTTTGTATACACATAATATTTTCAACCTTTATCAATTATTGATGATTTTTACCTTGTAGAAACCTATATAGTCTCAATCTCTCTAAGTGCATGCCCTAAGGGGTGAAAAAAAAGGGGGTGGGCATACCATTGGTGCTTCATAGGACTGTTATACCTTTTTTCCATGTTTTATCTACACACTTGTCTCCTAAAACCATTCCTCTAAGATTTGCCTCCTATTTTTCACCCTCCTTTATTCATTTGCCACCTTCATTAACCCTTTCCCTAACCTAAACCCCATTTTTGGTAGTTTACATGACATAATTAGCCACATCAACCTTATATTGTTATTGACAAAGATTATTAAGGACTAGTTCAGCCTATGGCCAACTTAGTTCATAACGTAGTTTGTTTTTGTCAATTACAATACTAGGTCGACTAGATCAACCTTATTAGTCTAAGCTTTTGGAAGGGTTTAAGCTTAGATCCACCTATATAAACACATCCATTTCACTATTCTTAGAGAGACAAAAAAATTTAATTATTCATTTATACTGATTTATAATATGATCTTCCACCATTCTACTTGAGGAGTCTTATATTAGGGTTTCTATTTAGAGAAGAAAGTCTTACAGAAAAGTCTTGGATGGTTTATCCTTTCTTAGTGATCCTTATAAAACACAAAAACCTATTGTGAAACACCTTTGGCCAAGGGATATATTGATTCTCGATGGGTTCATATTCAAGGTAAGTATCTCTAACTATTCTTCTCTCTTTAGTAGATGTAAGTAGCATAAGTAATGGATTTTGAATATATTGCTCTCTTCATGGATTATAGTTTTTTATATACCTAGCTTAAATATGATTCTCTTATGCATGTTTAATTTTATGTTTACAAGCCCAAATTTATGCCACAAGATTTGGTGATCACTATATTATAAAATTTTCATTACTGATTATTAGTATAATGAATATGAAAACATAAGACCTAGTTAGGGTTAGTGCATAGTTTTGTTTGAATGGAGGCTTTGAAACCCTCCCTAGTGAAGTTATTTGTGATAAGAGATCCCTTGATTAGGTATAGTGGATCCATATTAGTCATAAACCCAATTATCTAATGTATCCTCAATCATAAGTGTAAGTAGGATTTATCTTCTTTGAGTTAGGATTGATTTTTAAATATGTTGCATTTCCCATTCATAAATTCTGGTGAACCCGACATGAGTCAAACCTTGAAGGTTTTCTTTCATGCTTTCATTTTTATCATCTTATTATTTTGCTATATTTGTGATTCTATGTCAACCTAGATGGTATAGTTATAACTCTTGTGCATAGGTTTAATACATTGTCACATCAAAATGACTCTATTTTTTCTATGTAGGTCTTCATTAGATACATGTGACTAGATCAGATAGTAAAACATAATACTCTTCTATAGTCCTAAATAATAAACTATGTCAAATTGGTCAACTTAATCTTTAAATGAACATCTCGATCAACAAACTAGATTGAATAGGTCAACTTAGTTATTTAGTCAACATCCAAATTAACAAACTAAGTTGAACAGGTTGACTTAGTCCTTTGGTAAACATCTAGATCAATAAACTAGGTCAAATAGGTTGACTTAATCATTTAGTTAGCATCTAGATCAATAAAATAGGTCAAATAGGTTGACTTAGATCTTCAATCTGCATATAGATCAACAAAATAAGTTGAATAGGTCAAATTAATCCTTTAGTCAACATATAGATCAACAAACTAGGTCAAATAGGTTGACTTAGTCATCTTATCTTACTTCAACACATAGGGTTTTGAAAAACTAGATCAAACCAGTTGAATTAGTTTATACATTTAAAGTAGAATTCAAGGCACTTCAATAGAAAATTTAAAATCCTAATCATCTTATAACCCACCAAGGTTTCTCTCTTTCTCTCTCTATCAGTTCAGTACTTCATTATAGTTCTGTTTTGTGCAAGTTTACAATATATAAAAGTAGCCTATCTTATGTCTACAAGAATGAGTCAACTTAGTCAACTATGTTCTTAAAGACTTTTAATTTTGTAAAATAGTAGTGACACAATCAACTCTATTCTATACTATTTGCATATAATTTCATCTGAACTGACTCTCTATCATTCTTAATTTGGGAATTAATAACTATTTGCTAGTAATTAATTCACACTTTCACTTTCAACTATTTACATGCTTATACTAGCCCACATAATTTAATTAGGTGGTTTTTCAAATTACCATTTAGTTACACTATTTTTTTATTTTTTGCACACACTACCAAATCACATAATATTCAAAATGCATTTAACATTTGTCTTCCCAAGGCCTACCTACTTCGATTTCATCACCAAGGGGGAAGTTGACTTGGTTTTTTGGCTAAGAATAAACACATGATTAATGGTATATATTAGCAAAGCACTCAACACCCTTATCACTACAAGATTGCGAAGTGAGGGGTAGGCCCCAATACCAAGATAGTATCATTGCCAATATAGATCCATTTAAGCCTAAACATCATGAAATTATCTATAGATTGCTTTCTAGTTCCCTATTTTAGCCAACATCCCTATCACACTTAAAATGACACTTTTTAATAATCTAATAACACACAGGATGACCACTTAGTTAGAATTTACTTTTTAGTTGATTGCTTGCTCTTTGGTCATTATGTGTTGTATTACAAAAACTTGCATTAGTGGCATTGGTGCAAAATTTTAAGTTATGTGCCCTAATTAGATCATTCACATTAATCTAATTATTTGTGTATGATTCCATTTATTTCTTCAATCATATTGAAAATATTTCCCTATTTTAGAATACTATTTTTATATTAGATATAGTCTCTATAGACTATGTTTCTTCTTATCTACAGTATTAAGTTGACCTAGTTGACCCTATACCCTTATCTACCTTTTGGATTATAGTACTAAGTAAACTTGGTCAATCCTATATCCTTATCTGCTTTCGATCAAGTAGTACTAAGTTGAACTAGTTGACCCTATACTTTTCTCATCCCCTTTTCAATAATACACAGTCGACCTAGTTGACCTTGTATCTAATTGATGTCATTTTTCTTTTATCTAATCGATCTAGTTCTTTGTCTGGCTGACTTCTTTATCTAATCCACCTAGTTCTTTGTCTCTAATTCTTCTTACTTAGCATCATTCTCCTTTTATCCATGAAATCCCTATCAGAATCTTCTTGGAAAAATTGAATCTATTTAGACACTATATGAGTCATTCTTTTCTTATTATCTTTTTTTTGCCTTTAGGGCATCTTGTGATGCCTATCCACATATTACTTTAACCTTTGGGCATTTTGTGATGCTCACCCACATGTTACTTTAGCCTTTGGGGCATATTGTGATGCCCATCCCTACATTTAATTACAAATTGGATCATCTTATGATGATCAGTCTTATTCTACATGGAATGATACCAAATTAATTCAACTTCAAGAAACCTTTTGAGACACAAGCTTGTCTCTTGTATGCTCATCATTGATATAGATGTTAACCTAGATCTACCCCTTCTTACCATGCTTTCTATATTCTATTTATCTAACATTTTCTTAGGATACTTACATGGGTGTTACCCTCTACATTAGTTTTCTCCTTTCACAAACCTTAGTCCTTCCTGTTGGTCTTTTGGTTTCACTTTTCCTCATGAGTTGCATTGTAAAACTGTGGATATCACCTAGTCTACCTCATGCATTTTTAATTTTATCCTCTTTATTCTCCCACTTTCCACTAATTTTTGGCACCCCTTGGGTCTTTCTTTTATGATTTTAATTTTAATACCATGGATAGGACCTGGCCTTCCTCACAAAATCACAATCTTTTCACTCCTTATCTAGAATGTGGTTTACAATGGTTACAAGTTTCTGATCTTTGTTCTTAGCTTTAACCTTTGCTTATTTTGATAGATGAAATTTATATAAAAATATTTGTTAGCATGTTTTTATACATTTCCCTCATTCTTATGGTAAGGAATCACACTTCATTTTCATTGTATCATTTTCTATTTGCCCTTTGTCACATTTTTTGTGATTTTAAGTAATTCATATTGTTTCATGTTTCATTCCTCTTGATTTCCTTTATTTTCACTCCACATTGGTTAAAAAAAGGTTGAACTAAAGATAATAATTTTATCTCACTTGAATTTATGAGACTCTTAAACACCATGTTCTCTAAGTTCTCTCTCTTAGAAACCAATCCCAAGTCTTTAAATGAAAGTCATCTTTAACACCCATATTTGGTTCAATGGAGGAGGAATAGAAATAGACATCAATAAATTTAAAATCCAAATCATTTGAAAAAAAAGGAAATTATATACAAAAGGCAACATACATAATTTGAAATTCCATATCACACCAAAAGACATGATTACAAGCACTTCTCCTATCTCCAATCAAAGCTAAAACTCCATAGTTGGACTCACAATAGACCCGAGGTCCATTGGGATAAGGTAGGCCAATAGATTAGAATAGGAGAATTATAAAAACTTTATGGTGCTACCTACTTTATCATGAAAGTACCCAATCTTCATAGCATACTGATGACTCTATAAGGGGTCCTGAGGAATGGGGAACACATTATGGGAAGGTAGGTCCATTTTACTTTTCATGTATACAGCTTCATGAGATGATCTACATAATTCATTTGTTGATCTATGACTTGTGTGGCTAGGATAAGTTATTCAAAGTTCTTAAGGTTGAAATCCCTCTTATTTGAAAAATCTAACTTGAGTGTCTTGACTTTGATAAATAGTTCCTCTACCTTGGTTTTTCCTTCATTTCTCCTCCACCCTTTTCATTTCCCCCTTAATAAGCATGCGTGATTCCAAATCTATTTTCCCTTCTTCTATATTCCTTATTATTCACATATTAAAAAAAATACTAGCACTACTTTGTATTAGTTTTATCTATCCTTATAGAAAAATAATATGCTTAGGAAACTATGGATTACTTTCTTTACACCATGGCTCTACATTTCTACATGTGCTTTGATTTATTTTACCATTTATCATTGTTATACCACCCTTTTTATAGACACCTGAGTCTATTTCTATTTTCATGTACCTTTTCCATTATTGAGTGAGGCTAGCTTGTTACTTCTCACTCACCAATGTTATTTTCCCTTTTATGCACTTTTTCCATTAATGGTTGAGTTAGGATTGTTATTGCTCACTCATCAATGTTGTTTTACCATTTTGCTTGCCCATCTTTATTTAAGTAAGGATTATTACTACTTTTACATTGATTTTTGATTACCATCCTTTTTAATGTGTATCCTTGGTTTGATTTGGTGAGTTTACCTTTCTTACTTAAGGTTTACTCATTTGTTTTTTTTAGTCTTTAGTAGCCTTGGCTTTTTGGTTAGCTGATTTACTCTAAATTTTGACTTGGTCATTTGGTCTAACATGACACTTATCACTCCATCTTGCCAAATTTTCAAGTACATCCCATTCACATAACACCATTTATCTTGGATTTCCTATGTTTTTTTCTTTAGTTTTGTATCCTTAGGTTTGTCGAAAGTAGTCTCTATGCCCTCCATGATCAAAAATACCAACATAGTAGACAACCATTCATCATTAAAAGTAAGTCAAGGTATGCATTACATTTAATTTTTAGTTATTTTAATTTCAATCATTTACTTTCATTTATTTTATGCTTTAAAATACAAAAACATTTTATTTAGCTTCAGCGTTGTGTGTTACTATATTCTTTCTCAAAGCACCATCCCTTATTGCACCTTAGTGACACATGATGAGCTTCGAGTGGGGCATATATATACACATTATATTTTCAAACTTTATCAATTACTAATGCTTTATATCTTGTAAAAACCCATTGAGTGTCAATCTATTAGTATTTTTTAGGATTGTTGTCCCTTTTTGTCACTTGCTATCTACACACTTGTCTTTTAAAACCATTCCCCTAAGCTTTGCCTCCTATTTTTCACCCTCCTTTAGTCATTTGTCACCTTCATTATCTCTTTCCCTAACCCAAACCCCCATTTTGTAAGTTTTCATGACATAATTAGCCACATATAGCTTATATTGTTATTGACAAAGCTTATTAGGGACTAGGTCAGCCCATTACAATACTAGTTCATAACCTAGTTTGTTTTTGTCAATTACAATACTGGGTCGACCGGGTTGACCTTGTTGCCCTAACATTTTGGAGGGTTTAGGGTTAGATCTACCTATATAAACACATCCATTTTTCTATTCTTAGAGAGACAACAAAAATTAATTATTCATTTGCACTTCATTATAATATGATCTTCCATAATTCTACTTAAGGAGTCTTAGATTAGGGTTTCTACTTGGAGAAAAGTATAGTCTTGTGGAAAAGTCTTGGATGATTTGGAATGTATTAGTGATCCTTACAAACCAAAACAACCTCTTATGAAGCACCTTTGGACAAAAGAGAGATTACATCTCAATGGGTTCATCTTCAAGGTAATGCATGTTTATTTTTATGTTTACTAACTCCACTTTGTGCCTAAAGATTTGGTGAGTGCTAGATTAGACTTTTTGCTTTACTTGTTATTAGTATAGTGAATATGAAAAAATAGGACCTAGTTAGGGTTACTATGTAGTTTTGATTGAATAGAGGATTTATAACTCTCCCTATTGAAGTTATTTTTGGTAATATATCCCTTGATTAGGTTTAGTATATCCATATTGGTCATGACCTAATTATCTAATGTATCCCCAATCAGAGGTGTAAGTAGTATTTATCTTCTCTGAGCTAGGATTGATTTGTAGATCTACTGCATTTCCCATTTTATACACTTTTAGGATCAACTCTACTTTCAAGTGTTTCAATAATCACTTCATGCTCAAATTGATGAACTTTTCATAAACTTTTATTTTGAGTCTTTCCATGATATTTGATCATTTGAATATTTTTAATAATAACCAAATTTGAATAATGAAACACCACCCTATGTGTTTCAAAGTCCTCAAATAACCATTGTCTTAATTTTTATGAAAGTATCTATGAATATAAGTTGTTTTAAGAACCATACATATTGTGGGATAAACTATGTCTTCTCCATATGTGATAGTTGTGGTTAATTCTTTTTCCTCTAAATAATGAGACAAGTAGTAGTCTATTCTCTCATCATTTTCATTAAGTGAAATTTATGTAAAAACATGCACACCATTTAAAGTATAATAAATTTTTAAGGACATGTAGGAAAAAAGTAAGATATCACTAAGAGAACTATGGACACATTGAAATTATAAATAAATTATACCTAGTTGCATAAGATATGAGATGTGGTCAAAGTAAAGTGATGATGCCATTTCATGATCATCCAATGTTTAGAATGACTCGTTAGTATCCATATGTGTTAGGGGTATATGATACCTTTCATCAAACCATTATTTTGACTCACATTCATTCCAATTAAATTTCATACAAACCAAACAAAATCATGTCATATCCCTAGTATAAATAGTCCATGAACTATAATTTGATCTTCGAATGGAGTGGAAAAAACTTGATCCAAGTATTGTACTAAAATATTCATACATTTCCTTATATTATTTATCCATTAACCAAAATAATATTTGCACATGAGAATATTTATCTAATCCATGAGAAATTTTATCAATACGCTAAATTATAATACTTTTAACATCAATCAAATTAGCACCATTATTGTACTTTACCTACTCTTTTTCAAAAGATATTTTTACACATGCACTTGCACCATCATGTTCAACCTTGACATACCCAACCTCAAAGAAACTCCAAAAAAATTGAACCTTGTTCTTCTTATGCATCCTACTTAACTAGTAAAGTATTTGATAATTTTTAAACTGTTATGCATAATTGTCTAACCAAATGTAGTGTGTATTGAACATGATTTATCTTGCATTCATATTTATATAAAATATCTCAAAACAAACTTTGAGAAACTTTGGAGAATGCAATATTTCATATCTCATATAAAATGGTACTTAATCAAAATATTTTTGTTATCTTCTATGTTATCAAGTGCATGTTTGAATCTAATGTGCACAACAATTACAACTTGAATTGAATTATAGTAATGGCATCGAACCTCATTATAATGGTTGTATTCTTTAATTTTCAAGGGAGTATACCACTAAACACCCAATAATCTGTGAGTAAAGGGTCATCAAGCCTTTTTCTTATTTTATGGAATTTATTAAAGTTTTCATATTCAAGTTCAAGTATGTACTTATTTTACTAAGAAATCAATCTTTAGATATTGAATTACTCACTATAGATTACATTATTAGTCATCTTGCAACATTATTATATTTTTTCAAGATCTATTACCTATTGCATTAAATGCATTAATTGATTATTTACTATTACATTATTTATTCCCTCTATATTACTTATTCTTGACCCTAAATTATGCATCACAAGGCAAATTATTTTACACTATCATTAATTAAACAAATAGTTGACATTGCTTTATATGGATTTTATTCTCACATGAATAGCCCCATACATGTTGAGCATGACATTAAACTTATCTTTTTGACATTTTATCTTCAATATGTTCTATTATTTTCTCATATATTTCAACAAATTACCTTGGTGTTTGTTATTGGAGGTGTGGGTCTAGGAGATATATTTTGTATTAAATTGGATGGTGTTACCACTTCAACCATAGAAGGGATGTTAGAGTCTTCATTAGGTACATTAGACCCTATAGGTGAAGTGAATTTATATTCATTAAGAAATAGATGAATTAGAGTCATTACTTGATGTTGATTATCATGTTAAAAAGCTTCACTATGGATGGATGTTTGATTAGATTATGTTTCACCACGTGTTCCATCACTCAATGCATATTCATTAGTTAGACATTCTACATTTAAATTTTTATCATGCAATAAGGATTGATTAAGATCTATTATATGATTTGAAAACATATATAAATTAAATTCCATAGAGTTGGGCATGTTATTTTCATTTGAAATATTACTTGGTGTGGAGGAATTACCTTCACCTTGTGTAAAAGATGTTATGGATGCTCTCCTATTTGCTTGTATTTTTTTCTCATTTTCTCTCTTAATTTCAATTTCCTCATTTTTTAGATCTTTAATTGGTATTTTGTGATGACGAATAGACCCCATTATTTATATTTATGTAAATAAGTCTAGGTCTAGAGTAAATATTGAATATTTTATAGTAATAGAGAAAAAGTAAATGGAGAATATATAGAATTTGTAGAGTGTTAGTATTAAAAACTAGTTTAAAGTTTGTAAAATGAAGAATGAATAAGTGAATTTTGTGGGAAAAATAAATAAATTCGTAAACTATAAAGTGCATACACCCTTTTACAAAACACATAGCCTTGTTTTGGAGTATTTGTAAACAATCAAGTGCATTTAATGAGTCTTTATGGGACTCAAAAGGGTGTATGCCATTTAAACATTTTAGTCTTTGAATTTTATAATTTCCCTCCAAAATTGCTTTAGGTTTAGGTTTGTGGAGATTTTAACCTAACCAAAAACCAATCATGGAGTGACCTACATGATTTTTAGGAAATTTAGGAGTTTTTTTCATCTTTGTTGACACAACTGATCAAGCATATTTTAGTATTATTTTAAAAAATTATGTGGGTATGTAGAAGGGAAAACATAGTATTTGAAGATATAATTTTATTTAATGGTAAACTATTGTTTTTAATTATTACTTAATTTCTACATAACATACCTCATTCTGGACTATATACATATCATTACAGATAAATTTATAAATTTTTTACTGTTAGTCAAAAATTTTAAAAAAATATACCTAACTAATCTACGTATCATTAGATATGATTAAAAAAATGATTTTCATGAAGTTAAGTTCAAAAATTTGTGTTCAAACACTTTCATTTCTAATTTTATAGATATCTTATCTTGTAAAGTTATTTAAAAAATATATAGTTATTAAAAATATATATAGTTATTAAAAAAATAATAAAAAATATCTTGACCAATATTTGACATTTCATCTATCCATATATGAAATTTCATACAACAATTAGTTCATTTACTGAAAAATTTCATGTATATACACATGCAATCTCCTTATCTTTTCACCAAAAAGTGTCAATCCAATGTCATAAATACATCAAAATTTCACTCTTTTATCATCTGATTGTTGCAAAAAAAATTATATTTAGAAACTACATTCATATTTCCCCAATTCATATTCTTATGTTATTGTCAAATTATTTTTCCAAACGTCTCTAAAACTCTTTCCAAGTTTAACTATAGTTATTTTCAAAAAAAAAAAAATGTGTTATTATAAGTCCCCCTTTTGTCCCCCAATATCTTGCATCTACCTCCATAGTATCAATATATTTATAAATACCTTCATGATAATACCCTTCTCCCATCCTTAGCCAACACCAACATTGAACCTTCATTTAAAAATCTTCTCATGTCACCCTTCATGGAAACACACTATATCATTGAGGATATGACAAAACCTAGTTGAGGTGTTTGAAGTCGGATGAGGACTTAGTGGCCAAGGAGGTTCATGATGTAAATTATGGGGCACATACTAGTAAGATGGTGCTAGTTAAAAATCTCATCTGAATTGGTTATTATTGGCCGATTATGGATCATGATGCTTGTCATATGTCAAAAAATGTGTAGCATGTCAGAAACATGGAGATATCATCAATGCTCCTCACATAATTGCAGCCCATTACTACTCCATGTCCTTTTTACACTTCAATATTTGAATTTATTAGCAAGATTAACTCCTCCTCATTAGATGACCATAATCACATCATCACAACCATTGAGTATTTTACTAAGTGGGTAGAAGCCATGCTGCTCACTTATGTTGTTGGTAATAATTTAAGTTCATTGTTAGTCATATCATTTACCTCTATGGTATCCCCTCTATCATTATCTATGATAATGGCAAATTCTTAAAAAATAAATATGTCAAATATTTATGCAAACAACTCTAGATCCAACATAAGTGGTCCACACCATGTTATGCTCAGGGTAATGGCCAAGCAAGGGTGACTAATAAAACCTTTATCAAAATTATCAAAAAGATCATCAACAATGTTGGATGTGATTGGCATAAAAAACTTTACCCTACATTATGGGCTTACCAAACCAACATCTGTACTTTGATTGGTGAAAATTTGTATTCACTAGTCTTTGGTGCCAAAGCTATCCTTCCAATTGAAGTGGAATTTCCCTCTTTATGTATATCCATTCAAGGTCTCATAAATGAAGAACTATATAGGGTTACATGACTTAAAGAACTAGATGTCCTTGATGAGAAGTGACTCACCATCCTTAATTACATGAAGTCCCATTAAAATTGGTTGTGCAACCAATAAAATAAGAATTTTTGACCAATGGAATTTGAAATTGGTGATCTCATCCTCAAAAAAAATCAAATAAATACAAATGTTGATCGTGAGAAGAAGGGTAATTTCAATCCTAATTGGTTGGGTCCCTATGTCATTATCTCTAGATCTAGTTCAGAAGCTTAGAAAGTGGTCACTCAAGAAGGTCAAGAATTGGATGAGCCAATGAAAATCATAGTCCTAAAGAGGTTATATACCTAAGATCATGTCCCTATTATGGCATCATTGTACATACATATTCCAAAAATCCCTAAAAAAAAAAAGTCTAAATAAATAACTAACTAAAAAAAAATTCCAATGGTGAAAATTAGTTCTCTAGCACCTTGGATAAAAATGATGATGAAAATAAATCTCTATCATTGCTCATAATATGAATTTGTGTATCAGAATATCATAAAATAGACCTCATATACTTGGGGGTAGTCTATACTTCCTTCCCTTCATCCCATGTCTCTCAACCTATCATATACATTATTTCACTCATCCCATTTGGCCTTGGTAGTGGAATGTGTACAAAAACAAGTGCTCTAGAAACATATCTGGCATGACAACAAATATTTAACTTGAGGATATAATTTAAATGCAATATTATGAAAATAAGGTCCTTAGAGAATCATATAGAGCTTCTTTTTCTTTCTTCTTTGGTCTTTGTTAACCATCACCATGTCATTTTATCACACATTAGTCCTATCATCTTAGATACTAAGTCTAGAATTCCTTTTTACAAAGATTCTTATGTGTTTATGTTCTCCTTTAGCATTATTTTAATAGTTCCCTAACACTGCATCTTATAATATTTTATCTATCATCTTTTAGTCTCACCATCCCATGTCATTATTCAACAAATCACCGCGTGTAATTTTACATCTCACCCTATGGATTATGTCATAGACTAGGGGTAAGAGTTGAATAAAGTTGAGTTTAATCATGATTTTCCCATCCCCATCCCTAAGCCTAATAACACAAACAAAGGCTTAATCATAATGACCATCATTTTTGTGCATGTATATATTATATGTTATTTGTGATTTATTATTACATGTTTTCATTTTATGTATAACATTATGTGTGATATTATTATTTGTATATAGTTAATGTCATAGTATTTTTTATTTATCCTTTGTTTTAATGCTTATTCATTTATTTTTTTATAGTGGAATGAAGTAACAATTTCATCTTGGTTTATCAAATACTAATGGTACATCACACTCAATGTTACTTGCACATTTTTATTTTTATTTTTTTCATTAGTCCACTATGAATATTGATAATAATTCATCATGGTTATGCATACATCATGGTACATATCATCGAATGTTAATTTAAAAAGGATTTTTAAAATAAAAATGGATCGAGATACCTCAACATAATAGTCTATACCATGCTTAGCTCATCTGTTAGAGCATTTTTAATGATTAAGTGGTAATTTAACCCTTAACCTATACTTATAAATAGTTAAATAATAATAATAAGTTATTTATTACCATGATCTGGAAACCTCATGTAAATAAATAACCATATTATATTTATTTAATTATTTACTAGGTTTTTATTAAATTGGGACATTAATCACTGAAGGTTCATTTGGGATATTAATTAACCAGGCTCATTTATTTATTTGGGATGGTTGGACCCATTATTTTCAATGGTCACCTCCATTCATATTTACCTATAAATAGGTTTTTAACCCTATGGTGAATACAACTTGATATCTTGACATTTGTGAGATATTTGATTTATCAAAAAGCTTATGAAGACTTTGCTGAGAAGAAGTGAGAAGTTGGAGTTGTATAAGGGTAAATTATTTATCTATTAATGAAAATTCACTTGGTGGGTTTTTTTTACCTCTTTGAGGTTTTTCCAAGATAAAATAGTGTGTGTAGTGTGTTCATTAATCTGTGTGCTCCATTTATTTTTTGCTTATTAAATCTCATCTAGATTCATTCTATGCATTGCTTCATTTATAATTTCTATCATGGTATAAGAGCCCATGGAGAAGATTTTGATTGGAAAGCATATCCAACAACTAATATATTGCTTCCAGTCAAAGCAACCAATATTCAATTTTTGAAGTTTTTTTTCAGCCTAGGGAATTGAGATGCCATAGTATAACATTGTGTTTGATAAAATTAAGAAATTTATTCTTCTGATGATCCTAGGTGTGTAAGAGTTGTAGTTGCAAATATTTAACAATTAAAAACTCTCTAGAGATCATTCAAAGCCTTTGTCATTGATTTCTATGTTTTTATCAGTAGTTGAGATGCCATTGTATGGCCTGCATAAATGAAGAAAAATTCAAACTCATGTTTTTTGGCATGAAATTTTCTCCTGAAAGCTCTAAACACTTAGTTTTGTAAATTTAAGACCTCTTGCAAATTTTTAAATCCTTAAAAGCTCTAGTTCATAATTTTTATCTCTCCTCCATTATTGTCCCTATACAACCTAGGAGGTTGGAAAAGTTTGTTTTTGGCACCAAAATTCAATTTTGAGTGCTTGTTTGACATCATAAGGAGATTTTATGGTGATTTACAAAATTTAAAGACTTGAGAAGGCATGTGTCACTCTCCATCTCCACCCCTGCTTCCTCCTTATGCCATTGTCATCCATAGGTAGCAAGTAAGTATATAGTTCATTGAAATATTTAAAAAATACTTTAACTTTTTAACTCTATTATTCCATGCAATATAAAAGATGGCCCCCACTATTATTTGAAACCTTTTTTTTATGAAAAAGTAAAAAAATATACAAGATTTATTTACGAATTCAAATTTACATGACACAAACACACACACACACACACACACACACACACACACACACACACACACACACACACACACACACACGCACACACACACACACACACACACACACACACACATATAATTTTGTGCATGTAATCTTTCAAACTTTAGTATAAAAGAGTTGACTACTATCATGTTGCTAGAATCTTGTAAAGAAAGGGGTTTAGAGTTTAAAACACACTACCACCAAATTATTTTTTGTCAAATTAATTTATCAATCTTATTTTTTCAAAAATTAGTAATTAGACAACTTTGTGGGTTTGCGTGCCTCTTCTCACGTGCAAAACCCTTGACCCATCAACCATTTTTTGTAGCATTTGACCTAGTCAAAACCTTGTCGACTATAGTCATGTGCCCAGTCAATATTTAGGTTTTAGCACATTATAAATGCTTTGATGTGATCAATTTTTTTCTAAAACTTTTTGTTATTGATTTTATACCTTTTTTGTTAATTGTGCCTAAGTGGTTGTTGTGAGTGCGACTCTTTCAACACCTAGAATTGTGCAACATGAATTAATTTTTTTGATTTGGTTAGCATCTAAATATAGTTGCATGCTCAATTCACTTTATTTTAGAAATAGTTAAAAAAATTTCATTTAAAAATGTTAAATAATAAGAAAATAGTGTATTTTGTGACACTTATGATACCTTGCTTTGTAAGAAATTTGTGAAAATTTCTTGCTTTATCAAGATTTAAGTTGAACAAATAGTGTATGTTTACTTTTTTAAATTTGTTTTAATCATCGATAAATTTTAAATTCACACTCAAATGTTTTTCTTAATCATTTAGATATTATCATGTTTCAAGGGAAGTCATGGCTTCGCCTCACTTTTCCTTAGATAAATCTCAAATGCTTAATGGAAATAACCATAACATATAGAAAAGTTATGTTAAATCTATATTTAAGCTTTATAAATTATGGAATATTGTCATTGGGACTAAGAAATATCCATTTGAATATTATGTGACCCCTGAGCTTACCAATGCATTTCAACAGAAATTGTAGGAAGCTATGTTCATTATCTTTCGAAGTGTTAAGGATGAATTCCTTCTCCACATTGGTAATCTGAAATCTCCTTGCAAAGCCTATAAACTTCTTGAATCCATGCATGATTTCACTCATCTCTCAAAGATCATTAAGTTAATCCCTGAATTGCTAACAACACCTATGAAGGGTGATGAAAAAGTTATGAATTTTCTAATTAAAATTATGAACATTAAAGCTCAATTAGATGGTTGTAATTGTAATTTGATTTAGGATCAATTCCTTTATTTTATCATTTAATTAAACATCTATGAAAAATTTAAAAATTTCATTTCAATTTTGAATTCTAAGTATCAAACTAAGCAAGATATCCCTAACCTTACCACACTATCTGCTCTTCTAATTCAAGAAGAGCAAGTAATGACTAATTTTGATTCTAAAGAGAATGCCACTTAGGCACTTATCACCTTAAATAATGTTTTTGATAACAAAAAAAATTATAAATCTAACGCTAATGCTGTTAAAAGCAAAAATGGGAACAAGAAAACTGGTAATAAGAACCATAAACTTAAATTCAATGGAAATTGTAATTTATGTGGTAAATTTGGTTATAAAATGGAAACCTATTATGAAAGCAATGATATAATTAAAAATCAATATTCTAAAAATAATAAAACAAATAAATCTAATCAAAACAAGTAGAAGAATCAAAACTCTAATCAAAATAACAATCAAGATCAAAATGTTATTGCTTTATATGTTACTTTATTTGCTTCAAATGAAAATAAGTGGATTTTAGATAGTGGTGCATCACACCATATTACATGTTTATCTGATATTTTATATGATTATAGAAATATCTCTGAAATAATTTACTTAGGAGAATTCTTTTTAAGAAGCAACTAAACATGGAAAAGTAAAATTTTTAAATGTGTTTATTAATGATGTTTTCTATGTACCTAAGCTTTAAAAGAATTTTCTATCTTGTTATTAACTTAATATGGATAATTTCATTTTAATATCTCTTAAATATAGTTGGTCCATTAGAAATCAATTTGGTTCTTTGATTATTGAAGATGTTCAAAATAATGGTTTATATATCTTCTCTCCTTCTTTTGCATGTTTACTTTCTTTGCATAATAAGAATGAATTTCAATTATGGCATGAAAGATTAGGACATATTAATTTTAAAATAGTACATCATATTTTTGTGAATAATCTTATTGTTAGAATTTTTTCTTTTCCTTTTCATTATAAAACTTGTGAGGGTTGTTTATATGGTAAACAACATACTAACCCCTTTCACAAGAATCATGATGCAAATTCCTCTCATACTTTAGATTTAATTCATAGTGATCTTGTAGTACCTATTTAAGTTGTATCTCTTAATGATTTTTTATATGCTATTAAATTTATTGATGATTATAGTAGAATGATTTGGTCTTATTTCATTAAAAGAAATCTGATGTTTTATCTAAGTTTAAAGAATTTAAATTCTAAGTTGAAAATGCATGAGTTTTCTTTTAAGAGATTAAGAACTGATGATGGTGGAAAACATGTTAGTAAATAATTTGATTCTTTTTACATTAGTTTTTATATTTAGATGGAACTAACAACTCATTATTCCTCTTAGAAAAATGGTATTGTTGAAAGAAAAAATTGTACCATCATAGAAATGGATAGGACTATGTTGTTATGGGCTAAAACTATGAACACTATTGTTCATATTTTGAATAGAGTCCCTAACAAAGCCTTGCATCTTTATACCCTTTTATAAATGTAGACTAAGAAGAAACCCAGTGTGGCTCATCTTAGGATTTTTAGCAGTCCTGCTTCTATCTTTATCCCTAAAATTAAAAGGAAGAACCTTGATCCCACTTATTTTTCTTGCATTTTTATAAGATATGGAGGTAAGACAAAAGGTTTAAGAGTGTATGATCCCTCTATACATCAAATCATTGAGAACATGAATTTTTTTATTCTCAAAAAGTCAATTATTTATCCCTCTGTGGATCCTCCTTAGTGTTTTTCTATTGATGAACCTAACTCTCATGTTTCTCCTTGTGTTAAAATGGATGTGCTTGAGGAAGTTGATCCAATTATGGATAACTTAGAGTCTGAGGAACCCTCTAAGTTTTATGTTCAATCTAAGAGACCTAAATAGTCATAATACCTAATCCAATCTTTTAATGTTGATAACCTTAATAAATTAATTAGAAGTCAACATTCTTATCATGCATTAATGACTATGTATGGATGTGAAACTCAATCTCTTGAGGAACCCATGTAAGTTGATAGATGGAATGTTTTTATGCAAGATGAATACAAATACTTAATTAAAAATTAGGCTTGGGATCTTATCCCTCCTTCATCTAAAAGGCATATTATCAGTTGTAGGTAGTTTTATAAGATCAAATATAATTCAATTGATAAAATTAACAAGTTTAAAGATTGATTAGTTGCTTTCGGGTTTAATCAAAAACTCAAGATTGGCTATGTTAAAACATTTTCTCCTGTAGCAAAAATAATTGTTTTTATAATTTTTATTACTCTTGCAACCCAAAATGGTTGTATTATCCACTAGATGCATGTCAAGAATGCATTTCTAAATGGTGTTTTAGAAGAAAAAATCTACATGAGTCAACCTAAAAGTTTCATTGACCCTAATAAAGAACATTATGTATGTAGGCTAAATAAATCTTTGTATGGTTTAAAATAAGCTCCTTGAGCTTGGTATTCCAAAATTATTTATTTTTTCAAATAATTAAGTTTTTTAAACTAATATTTAGATAATGATCTCTTTGTTAAAGTTGAATATGGTAATTTGATTCTAATTGTATTATATGTTGATGACTTATTTATTATTGGTGATTTAACTAATTTAATTCATAAATATAAGGATAAACTACGTCAAATGTTTGAAAATGATTGATTTAGGCATCCTACATCATTTTTTTAAGAATGGCTATATTTTAGGATAAAAGTTTAATTGTATCACAATCTCAGTATGCACATAACCTTCTGGTTAAGTTTAACATGATTGATTGTAAATATTCTTCTACTCCTATTGAAGATGGTATTAAACTTGATCCTAAACCTATATGTGAAAAAGCTAACCCTACTTTGTATAGATAACTTATTAAAATTTTGATTTATCTAACCATTACTAAGTCAAATATTTCATATGCTATCAATGTTGCTTCTAGATTTATGTAAGATCCTTATTTAGATAATTAAAAATTAGTTAAACATATTCTTCATTATATCAAAGGAATAATTAATTATTGTTTATTTTATTCTTCCATTGATAATACTAAATTATATGGTTATTGTGATGTTGACCATGTTAGTGATACTTTAGATCACAAATCTACTTCTAGATATGTTTTTAAGGTTAGTGTAGGTGACATCACTTGGAGAAGCAAGAAGCAACCTACTATCTCTCTCTCTTATATAGAAGCTGAGTACAAAAGTGCTATGGAAGCTACTAAAGAAGACATGTGGTTATGAAGGCTATTAGGAGAACTTCATTTGGATGTTTCTCAGAGTACCATCCTTCATTGTGATAGCCAAAGTTGTATAGCTCTGGAAAAAATCAAAGGTATCACCAAAGAACTAAACATATTTAATTTTATGTGCATTTATCTAAGAGAAAGTACTCAATGGTGATATTAATCTACAGTTCTATCTTACAGATGGAAAAATGGCAAACATCTTCACAAATCTACTTGGTGCTACCAAGTTTTGTCAATTTCATGCAGTGTTGAACCTCTCAAAGTTGCCATTGAGGGGGATTGTGTATGACAATGCGACCTCCTAATGGTCATTTGTTACTTATTCTTCTCTATACTTCTCATTTGTAAATAATTGTAAAAAATTCATGTAGAAGTTATTTGATTTAAGTAAACTTCATGCGGAACTTTTACTTTTATACCCCAATACATTAAAATCATAATTTGTAATGGAGATCCTTATGTTATAAAAGGCTCCAAATATGATTAGTGATTTTTTCATGAGAAAAGATATAATCTCATAATCATGTTATCCCAAACTTACTTTTTATTTGTTTACAGATTATAATTCATTTTGTTTTAAAAGGTGACTTTTTGCATGATGAAGGTTTTTAAATCCTTCAAATTTCACACATAGTATACTATGACATTTATTCTCACTTAGCATTAAGGGGAAGTGTTAGAGCATTTTTAATGACTAAGTTGTAATTTAACCCTTAGCTTATACTTATAATTAATTAAATAATAATAATAAATTACTTATTACCACGAGGTGGAAACCTCATGTAAATAAATAACCATACTATATTTATTTAATTAATTACTAAATTTCTATTAAATTAGGACATTAATCACCAAAGGTTCATTAAGGATATTAATTAACCTGGCTCATTTATTTATTTGAGATGGTTGGACATGTTATTTAAAGTGTTCACCTCCTTTCATATTTACCTATAAATAGGGTTTTAACCCTATGGTGAATACAACTTGATAGCTTAACATTTGCGAGATATTTGATTTATCAAAAGGCTTATGAAGACTTTGTTGAGAAAAAGTGAGTTGGAGTTGTATTGGGGTAAATTGTTTCTCTATCAATGAAAAATCACTTGGTGGGTTTTTTACCTCTTTTAGGTTTTCCCATGGTCAAATATCATGTGCAATGTTTTTATTGATCTCTGATCTCCATTTATGCTTTGCTTATTAAATCTCTTCTAGATCCATTATGTGTATTGCTTCATTCATAAGTTCTATCATCATCATCATATCACCTCATCAAATCATAAATATAATCATATCTACCTAATCAATTTCATATCTACATCATATTCATCCATCTAACATCTAACATCATAAACCACATCATTTAGTTAAATATCACATGCTAGTCTAACACCATCATTTACATAGCATCTCTCATATCTATAAAATGTTAATCTAACATCATTAACATAATCATCTAAATTAACATCACATCAACATAAATTATAAACAAGCTAACATGAAATTTAAAAAATAAGAGAAACATCAATATCACATATCAAATAGCATCAATAAATTCATAGCATTAAACATCCATAACATCATAGAACATTTAGTCTAATCCATACATAGCCATACATATCCATAAAATAATAATAAATAAGTAAATTCCAAATCCATCCTAAACACAAAGAGTCCACATCAAATTTATACCAAATAAAATCATCACACACGTGTGCATGCACCCACACACACACACCCAACCACCCACCCATCCACCCACCAACACCCACACACCCACACACACATTGACATGCATGCGCACCCACATATTTATATAAACCATTGTCCATGAATACATAAAAAATGGTATATACAACATGTATCATTGATAATAATGTCCCAAAAACACACTATATATAGTACATCAATAAGTCACATCTGAATCATACTATCTAGAGGTGGTGGTGGCCTCAATAGTGGGTGAAAACACTATATAAAATATTTAGATCTAAACAAAACCATTGTGTGACTTCTTTCCCTTTAATATGGATCCCTCTATCTACCTAACACAACCTACTCATATAATGATCACCAATATTATATCTCTACTTTGGATCTTATCCACTACCTACCCAATTGACCCATTCCATGTATAGACAAAGCCTCCTATGTGGCATCCCTCTCTTCTTGGGTTATCTGTAATGTAATAATCAAATGGGTACTCTCATTAAATAATTCAAATATATACCACTCTCTATATAATATTTATATCTCTAGTATACCCTTGTCATATAAGGCAAACTATATCTACATCCTCGACAATAATCTCCTCCTCTAGTCATCTAATCAAATCCTCATCCTTAGCTAACATGGTATGATAAGGACCAACCTAATTGATATGTGATGGCCTTACTTAATCCTTAGTCCCCACAGCCCTATCTTTTATGATTATTGATGGATATAAATAATATATAATGGTCCCTATCTCTATCATAAAATTCATCTATTTGGGGACATCCCTACATAATTAGACATCTTTGGGATCTCACACACCTATGGTAACCCCTTCCCTTCCTCATATTATATCATAACTCATATCACCCACCCCTAATCCCCTATCCTCTTCTATTTCCTTATAGATCCATGTCTATCTATGTCAGGATCCCATATCCATCTCCATATCTCCCTATCCATAGTATCTGAGTGATAGGAATATAGTCTCCTTCCCAATACCCATCCTAAGGATATTAAACCTATGCTACATATACCTATTTACTCCCTTACCATATCGATCCCTTTAACCATCTCTATCTCTTCTCCTCTTAATATGGATCTCTAGAATATCTCTGAGCTACCGTCTATGTCTAAAACTCTACATCACATCACTAATCCTATCCTTTAGTCTCCACATCCATCCAACTAGGTATGTTAGTCAAACTAGGGATCTCTATGTCTACCAAGTATCAAAATATTCTATCACCCTCGAGTCTAGAATCATTGACTGGCAATTCTAAGGTGTAACTCCCACTACATAGAAATCAATTTTTTTTGGCACACTAGCCACCATAACCTTGTCTCTTTGGTCACTTGAGCAAAAATATGTGCACCCTATGACACTCCTTGTTGTATTGAAACTACCACAACACACTATCCAGTCAATAGCTCTCTATGATTGTATCTTGTCTACCAGTAATATAACACTCATTGATCATGAATCTAATATAAGTCACATCCTCCATACATCCTCACTATATGAGTTTATATGATATCTAAGTGATATAATCTGTAGTCATATCATCCACTACCCACCTATAGAATTATAGGTCCCCAACATGTCCTCTACATGCACCTATCATAATATCCTATCCATAGGTCACTTGATCATTACCCTCTCTCTGGTGATGTTTAGCCACTAGTTGATCAATGGATATATGATCCCATGACCATATATATAGGATCATGTTCACACTAATGCTAACATATGATCTATAAGTTTCCAAATCCTAGTCTGTATACAACTTAGCCAAAAATATTAGACTGTAATTAAACACTCATCCCAACTCCACCATATCCATAAACACATCTTCTAGGTTAATACATAATAACAACCCATTCTTGTCAAACAAATAATTCCATTTTAATATCCATAAGCATAAATATGAGTTGATCAATAGTTTCCCTCTGTAGGCATTGTTTTATGTCTAATTAGCCTCTATATAGGCCCACCCTCAAATATCTTGCTAACCATCACACTATCACCACTGATCCCCTAAGTGATATTAAATATAATCTCATCTAAGTGGAATCTTGTATATGTTCTAAACATACTCTAGTGTTAGTTTCATCTCACCAATCACAAAAATAAATGTACTCATCTCGCTATGCCACCTCTTCACTAGTGTTGTGATCAGGGACTTGTTTATCCTAACCAGAGACATCCATGCTTGTGATATAGTCCCAATAACCAAAAAACCAAAATAATTGGTCATAAAATCAAGAACCTAATGTAGAACCACTACTAATCATCCACATGATGAAATAATGGGTAACATCTTTTGTGATCATCACAAGTTAGTCTATTACTCTATCTACTTTCCTAATCAACCATCTAACACTTATTTATAAATTCCATTTTCTTATCCATTCTATAACTACCTACCCACTCCTTATGATCAAAATCACTCTTCCCAACATGAATATGCTTCCTTAAAATTCAAATTCACTTCTTGACTGACCATGACATCACTTTTTTCCCAAATGTGGACTCACATTTATTGATTAAAAATCTATTAATCTTCATATTAATCCAAATTTTTATAGATACAGAATTATGTTTGACCTATTTTAAAATATAATTCACAAATATTGAATTCATATCTAACATTCACAAATCTACCAATACATAAATAACGGTTCAAAGTTTACCTTTACGAGAATATGCTTAAAACACTATGAATTCATGTTTCTTATTCTAGAATCTGCTAGTCCATTCATGAATTTACTAAAATTCCTAAAAAATTCTTGAATTCACAAATATACATCATGAAATCATGTTTTGAATTTAAAAATTCATGTTTCAAGGTAGCTAAATCACTACGAGTAAAATTACTTCTCATATTGGCTTTGCATTGTCTTAATTTTAACCCTAATTAATGTTATTTAATGCATAAATTACACAAATATAATGTACTTATTGGGTCCCTACAATACTCAAGTCTTTGAAACTCTTAGACTCTCTCTCCTTGATGATTGTGGAGAATGTGATACATATCCATGTATATCCCTCACATCAATAGAGATCTCATTTCAAAAGAGGGTGGGGTGAAATTGAATAAATAGTTTACCCATCCTCCTTATTTAACTCTCCATTCCCCCTGTTTAAACCCCTTTTAATATCATTTATTCAAATTTCTTCATTTTATTCCAGATTTTGTCTCACAAGTCCTAATTCCTATCCCAAGTTCACACCAATCCCTAGTCATACTCAATTACTAACCAATGTCCCCTTTCACATCAACCTTATATCTCTTCTCATTCCTCCATCTCCCTTCATTATCTCTATTAATATCTCTAGGGAAACTTTGGCGTATTCTCTTGTCATCTCATCCCATTTTTATTCCATTTTTGGGAGATATGTATTGGATTGAGGTCCCTATAGACTATGTAGGAAGCAATTAGTCATAGGGGGTGTCCTAGGATAACTCAATCATGCTAACCCATTCTATTATATCATCCCTTGGCCTCTCACATTCTAATAAATTTATCCTATTTTTTGTCAATGTCATTCACTCTTTAGATATAGTTATTCAAATGAATACAACCTAATGCTTTGGCTCCCATGCATACACTTGGGGCATTTATAACATTTGAATAATTTATAGAACATCAATTCATCCTTGTAGGACAAGTCAGTCCCCATTAATTAATATATTCTTATAATCACTATTCATAGCTATCTATGGCATGTGTCCTTGCAAGGTAGACACCCACAAATTACAATACCTATCAAATAAATTTAATCACCATTCATGATTTTCTATGGCATGCATCCTTTCAAAGGATACATCCACATCTTGTGACACCCATACAATCAATTTAATCACTACTTATATATATATATATATATATATATATATATATATATATATATATATATATATGGCATACATCCTTACGTAAGATACATCCAAATCTTTGACACCTATCCACTCACTCCAATCCTATCCCACATCTCTCCCCAGCATACATCCTTGCTTAGGATATGTCCAAATATTTTTTCCTTCCTTATTATTTCATAAATGTTATGGTTTCCTCCTTTCATTCGTCATTGACTAGGGCATCTCCAAGGTTATAACTGTCTCATTCTTTATACCTTGCATACATATTTGCTAGGGAGCATAAAATCAAGTGATTACATCAAATTTTAGATTGATAAACTACACACATTACACACTTCTAATCATATCCCTTCATCTATCCCATCTATCATGTCCAACCCAACCCATCTCTCTTATTTCTATGCACCCCACCCATCATTTTTTATCGAGTGTCCATTCATCTCATTCCTTCCCAAATGAGCTCTTGAGGGGGAATCACCCATCCTAACTCCTACTTACTCACTAACTCACTCATATTATCACTTATTTTAAATGCCATTATTTCTTATAGATTCAATTCCATGTCAAAGATGGGGAAATGTACACATCTAAAATTAACCCATTCCTCTATCATTACTAATTTTCCCACTATTTATCACTAAAGTTTCATTATTAACCACTATTTAAAATCATTATTAATATTATCTACACTATTCTAACATACCCCTCATCCCATATAATTTAATCACCCTATTATCACACTCTTATCAAATCATTTGAATTTTAATTAATCCTACACAATATTTTGGAATTTAAAATTCATCCCTAAAATACCTCCACCTATTTCCACTATAATTCCTACAAATCACTTTTTTAAAGATAAATATCAGGGTTTATGGGACCCTTTCCCGATAACATAAAAATTCAAAAATCCAAATAGGCCTAGCTTAATGGCAAATCATAAATGCATCTGACTAATAATCCTCAAACAATACAAACTACCTTAAAGTATTAAAAAATTATTAAACTAAACAACAAAGCTAAAAACTAACATAAGCATAAAACTAAAAATTATTAAGTTTCACCCTTATTCACTTAGTTGTGAGAGCAAATTATCCTAGAAGAGGAACTAGGTATGAAATGCCCTATTTTATTACTTCTTACTACTGTCCATTCTTCTGGTTCATTCAAAGTACCTAAATCCAAACTTGGAGAGATACACCTATCCACAGACAAGCCTCTACAAGCCTTATTTCTGATAACTAAATCCATTTTAATATTTTTAGTTGACCTAAAAACCTATGATAAATGAAGTGGAGGCACCAAATGATCTATACAAGCTTTAAAAGCCTCCTCCTTAAGGACTTATGAAACAAATTGTAAAGTTAAAATAGGATCACTTTCTAGAAACACTATAAGAAGCTCTTCACTCACCTCTTTCCACCAGGAAGACTCCACTTTATGCTTAGAACTTTTACAAGAATTAAAAAGATGACCAATTTTGAAGCATTTATGACACCTAAAGGGAAGATCCTCATAATCAAGGGTATGTGACCAACATCTTCCTTTAACTTTCAACTCAATTGGTGCAAGATGATCCTAGGAAATATTTAAACAAACAAGAACCCTAGAAAAAGTTGTTATAGAGAAATTCAAAGAATAAGCATCAATTTTTAAAAATTCTCCTAAGGGTTTTCAAATAGTTGACAACCCAAACTTTTACCAAAACTAGAGAGGAAGATATGGAAACCACACCTAGATGGGTTTATGAGAGAGGTTTTTAGCTTGAGGATTAAAATCCAAAAACCAAGGTTTTAGAAAGAGAAGGTAATGATCATAGCTCCAAGATTTAGCTGAAATGATCTTATTACAATCAACCAAATAATCAAATACCATAATAAAAAATCCTCTGACACAGGGATAAATTTATAAACTACCTTCTAGCATCAACCACCACAAATCATAAATCCACTGATGAAGACCAAGATAGGTAGGCTAAAACCTTTCAAATTTGTACACTAAACCCATTTTTGCATACCACTTCTCACTTTGAAGCACCTCCTCAAGGGTCTCCTTCTAAAAAATGACTATGGGTGAAGCCTTTGCATTGCCCAAGACCCTTGGCTATTTGATCTAAGAATTTGATTGACCAAATGGAGAACTAACAGCTCAAAAATCTTCTTTGGACTCTTTGCACTTGCCCCTATGGTCTCCTTCCTTGGTGATCCTCTCACACTAAACTCTCTGTTACCTATTGGAACTTATAAAATACTAGCCCTCTATCTATATTCCCTTGCATTCACCTTCATCTACGACTATTGAGTAGGTGATAGGACTCTGTCATACCCATCCAAACCAATTGTAGTTGTATCTTCTTAGAAAAGTTTTGCCCAAGCAGTGGAAGATCATGATGTTTTCATTGTTGGTGATATTAAAATGTTATGCTATAGTATTTTATTCATAACTAATTCTACATATCACTTTTTTAATCACCATTTAAATTCTTATTAATTGCTTTTAATGGGATCTAGAATTCTCTAAGATGCCTAGACCCCCTGTTGACCATTTTTGACCCCTAAGGTCAAAAGGTCAACCCCTATAACAAAAATATTGCTTGTCATGTCTTATCAACCTTGTTTATAACCCATTCCATGCCTTGTGAGGTCTTAAAATGGCTTTTGAGATCTTGTTCACATATTTTAAGGTTAATTTGAGAACATTAAAGTAATTGGTTGTATTAGTCTTGTACTAGTCCATACATGTCATGGTTTAAATAAACTTGGTTAAAAGGTGTAATAGGTTCCAAGGCATCTCTCAAAGTCATCTTATGCTTTGACCACTTTAAATTAACATTTTATGCTTGTTTGGAAACATTAAGGTAATTTGTAAAGTTTAAGGTTAAATTTTATGCAAGGGAAAGTGCATATAACTAACTCCAATGCATGTCAAAGATGACCAAGGTGAAAAATACATACATAAAATATTTACAATCTTTTTAAGGAGTTATCTAATTACCATATATGTTAGGAATGTCATAACATATCAGTTTTGTAGGTTTAACCTCCAAAAAGGTAGTTTTAAGCACTTGTCAAGACCAATAAGACTCACTTTTAGGTGAAAATGGTTTAGGAGTGTCTCTTCACATTCTAAAGGTTAAATACATTATTTGATTTTAGGTACAAATCTTATAAGTTTAAAATATGCTTCCTTTCCTCCATTGCTCTCTTGGTAAACTAATAAAGGTCAACTTCAGATATAGCAGGGAGAGTCTCTAAGCTTATGGGTAGAGGAATGGGTCCTAGTGGCCTTTAGTTTTATGGAATTGGTTCTTATATTTGTGCCTCCATATTTATGAACAATCATTCAGACCAATAGGTGGTCTTAAACCTCACTTAAACCCCACATGCCCAGTTTTGTGTAATTTTCATGCAATTTGGAGTTTTTTGGAGCATGACAAGAATTTTTAAACGTATATATGGATATTAAAAACAATTTAACACACTCATCTATCAGGTTAACATGTGTGAACAACCAAGCATCAAGAAGAGATTCCATGTGAGATAAGTTATAGGGTTTGCACTTGAAGTTTTAAAGTTTCTACATAAATTTCAATGCATACAAGTGGTTTTCATATGTATTAAATAAATAAATCACCCATACATAATATCAAATTTAAATACATGATAATATTTATCTCTTTTAGGTCCCAAACCTCTCAGAAACTAACTAATTTTTTTTTGCAGACCTCCAAAAGTAGGGTTATAAATTCATGACAATTTTCTGATAAAGACATTAATGAATGCAAGATGTAATATAGTAAACAATCATTATATAATATCTTTGAAATTTACAAGACCAATAGAAAGAGTCAAGGGTAGAAGTGATCATGAACAATCTTTATGGAAGGCTTAGAGCAAGAAAATATAGATCTACAGGTCTGTAGACCTATAGGTCTCATTTTAATTAGAAATGGGATGAATATAACATTGTAATATGAATTTAATAATAATAAACATAAATGAGATAGAGACTCCATTTGACCCTAAAGGATTTGTAACCCACTCAAAACATCCTTTCCAAGAGCTCACTAAGCAATGAATTCCAATTGTAACCTACAAATCAGCCTTGGCCTTTGTGATGAAAATGTAAACTCAGTGGTACTTGAGATGCCTAAGGTTTTTAAAATGGTTATAGAATAAAATAAATCAATCCAAAATCTCCCATGATATCAGGGTGCTATGAATAAAATACCTAGGTTGTATACCTACAAGCCTACTAGGCCTAAAATTACACACAAAGGCTTGTGTGTAAACTGATGAAAACATTTATTTCTTGTGAGAAAATATGAACATAAGGGATTTAAAAGGGTAAAATGACACTTAAATAGTTTCAAAAATATCAAAAAAGGAAATAATTTTTTTGAAAGGTCTCTATCCTTAGAGAGTAGTCAAAACACTTAACACACACCTACAACCAAGAATGTTTTAGTGTGAACAATGACAAGAGAAGGTGCAATGGTTATATGGAGCTTGGGTTTGGATGAAAAATAATAGTTTATAGAAGCACTATATATCAATATAAACCTAAATATAATGGTCAAATAGAGTGATAAAATAAACTTTCTTTGAGCCCTGTAGTCACACATTTAGAATAACACAGTCAAGCCTATATACTCTTGATGAAGAGAGATGCCTTTTAGTTTGAAGGAAAAAGTCTATGGGAATGAGAAATTTATATGAAAATTACTATTAAATATTATAATGAAACATCTATATGATTTCTAGGGCCAAGAAGGATAATGTCAAGCTTTGATAAGACTATTTAGGCCTGGGCCTGGTAAACTTAAATCCACACACAAAGGCCTATGTGCAAAGTGGTGAAGAGTTGTTTGATTGAGTGAGAAATGAAAACATAAAGGACATAAGAAGGTGTATAATAATTTAATGTAAAATTATATGAATTTTTAAACCCTTTCAACAATAATAAATGGCTTGAACATAGTTAGTTAGGGTCTCTTGCATGGTTAGACTTATAAACCCTAGCTTGAGATGATGATTGCTATGATAGGTCTAGAGATGAATAATGGTAAGAGGATAATTGGTACATGTCATTATGGATTATACAAACATCCTTGAGGTATTTTAAATTAAAAAAAAAGAATTATTACCTATTTTCACTCACTTGTTTCTTCCTTGACCTCCCCAAACATAGTTTACTAGCTTGAGAGGCACTTTCTCAATATTATAACTATACAGACATGTTGCATGGGAGCCCAAACTCATAGGGTTAGTTATATAAACTTTTCTAATTGTGATTTGTGGCATTTGTTTAGAATTTATGGTCCCAAGATTTATGAATCATTGTTAAGATAATAAGTATGTCATAGGCTGCCATGAAGGCCAAAATTGAACTGATAAGAGAGATTGATCTCTTAAGCACTTTAAAATAATTTTATTGACTTTGAAACCAATTGGAAATCATTAATCACTCTATAATTACAATCACCATGACATTTTCTTGTACCTATACCTATATAGATTCGTTAAATGTTGTGTTTTTGTGAGTTTTTGGGCTCATGGACAAATGAAAACCATTGAAGAGGATGAATTTAGGTGTATTATATCTCATAATGTTAAAAAATATATACATATGACCCTAAAACTACTCCTACAAGTCTTATTGTTGAAGGCAGTGTGAAAAACGCTTGTGAAAGGCTAGTTTTTTGGCCATTTCATGGTTCTCATATCCACACAAGGTTTCATAAGCCAAAATTTGGAATGGATCATGTTCATGTGGTAATAAAATTTAATAAAACACTTATTTGTGGTTTCACATGTGTGGGAGAATTTTAGATAAAAATCTTTGTTTCTAGGCCTAGAGACCTAATTGAGGCCTAATTAGAGAGAGAGATTAGGTGAATAAGTACACTTCCACTTAGAGTTGGTTCATGAAATTTGGAATAAATTTTTAAGGGAATACTTGGGACTCAAAAATATTACTAGCTACTATGATCATATGTACATTGTCTTACACAAGGAGCTTTTTGTATTTTTAGGGCTATAAGGAAATAAAGAAAATGCAAGCTTTAGGTGCAAAATGAGGTCTTGGTGAGTGTTTGATGGATCCAAATGAGTTTTTTCAGGTATTTTATGACTTATATATTCCTTTTATGGAGAGATATTATATGGGTGAAGATTAAATTTAGATTTGACACTTGCAAGCAATGAGATGCATAATGAAGCTAAAGAGGTTTCAAGTCACCTAAAGAATTATGTGATGATCACCACTGATATGTTAGTTTGGAGAGATCCTAATCATATGAAAGGTTTAAAAGAGTAGATAAAAATATAACTCAATATGTCTTAATGACCAATGAGTGCCACTTATCACTTTCTATGTCAAAAAGAGGCCATTTTGAAGAGAACTAAGAGGTGTCAAGCAAGGAATGAAACTCCTATGCCATTTGGAAGGTGAAGCATCATCAAGGAAGTAAAAAACATCTTTAAATGTATTATAAATTTTTTCTCCAACTCCTTTCTTTATTTTGACTATCACTTGACACTTGTCATGGTTCACTTCTAGGACCCTCTCTCTCTTCTACTCTCATCTTCTCTATAAATTTAGCCTTGATTGGCTTTGTATTCATCCTAAACCTAGGTATGGAGAAGCCCTACCCATTTTTTGCCTTTGATCAATGATAAACTACTAGATTTACCTCCTCCTTTTAAGGTTTTAGTGTGTGGATATGACTTGTTGATCTTTTCAAGTGTTTAACTTAGCTTTCATTGGAATGGTGTCCTTTTATAACACTCATATGTAGTTTGAAAGCTTCTTTGTAGGTCATGTGAATTATCTAATTGAAGTTCAAAGGTTGAGTTAGTTTTATATTCATTAGTGTCATTTTATGACCTCTTTATTAGTCCTCCTATCCCAAACATCTATCATAACCTCTATAATGAACTGCTAATGTAGAGAGGTAGATAAGGAGTAGTGTGTGTTTAAGCTAGTCTCATGGTTGATGTGCACATATAGTTGGTTGGTAGTGGTCAAATTATTTTTGTGCATCACCTCAATTAGAGTAGGTTTTTATCTCTTTTCATAATAAGTTAATATATTAGTGAATGAGCCTAAGTTATACATCAAGGGGATCTCACCCTATAACCCTTATATTTAATCCAACTTTAGGCCAGCCAAAACCTAGGATTGTTTCCATGTTACCCAAAATTTGGAAGGCTTGAACAATCTTCCAATGGTGTATATTTAGGTGATAATAGTTTTGTCACATTTGATGGGTTAAAAGTCCAAAATGGTTGAAGGAATATTAGTGTTGTCCTTCAACATATCAGCCTTTGGAGGCATTATTCTTCAAGTACCAATGGTGACTTCAAGTATTTCTTAGCTGGTATAGGTAGTCCAAGTGCATAAACATCATAATTGGTATGTATTATTAGTCCTTGATCAAGATGCAATGTTTTTTCCTACATATCCTTCATATCAAGATGGATATCTTTATTTTTTCCCCCAAGCACTACTCAAACAAAAACATACTCACCTTAACAAGACTCTCAACAGTCATACTCACCTACTCCTACTACAACTCATCCTAATTGGCAACTTACCTATCCCTCTATCCAACCTTGTGAAAATTATGTTCCCCATACTACATCCTTATTAGCACTCAAGACAAATATGTTAAAGTCTGAAGGGGTAATGATAAAGTGGGATAAAGGAGTAGAGCTTGGAGATGTGATGCCTTTTCACCTCATAAAAAATATGAGGAAGTTAGTATAGATGATGAGGTGAAAGTGGGAAATAGTTAGAGAATAAAATCAATATGTTATGACTATTGAGTTATGGGAAATGATAACCTTTATCTAATGGTGGGAGGATAGACTAGTGAAGTGGGAGAATCAAGAGATCCAACCCAAGCAATATTATCCATGATCTCCTTCCCCTAGTCAACCTCCTTGGGTTCAAAGTCTCATTCAAGTTATACATACCCTTCCTTAAGAACCCAACATCACTCCATCTTGGAGGATTTTTATGACTATGACTCTCAATTACACAATGCCAACCCTTGTGAATGAATCTTATCTTATACCCACCCAAGACCAAGAAAGAGAAGATGTCCTAAAATCCACACCAAGGACTTTTCCTAGTTGGATAAAGACTCTTCAAGTGAAATAGAGGGGAAATTTTGTTAGGTTAGAATGTTGATCAAGTTCCTCAAGTTGTTTTCCTACTCTTTAGGTCCCATTTATCTAAGAAAACCAAGGCATATCAAACTTAGAGAGGACAATTAAAGAATGGAAAAGGAAGGATGAGAGAGTCTTAGAATAAGGGTTTCATCCCCTTCACCAAGAGCTTCCAAAGAAGTCTTTCAAGGTCCCTATTTTTAAAGACACTCTTTCAAGTTTCAAGCAACCTAGTGAACTCCCTTGCACTCCCACCATATCCCCTTTGAAAGAACATATAGTGTGGAAGATTTAATAAGAGTATCCAACTGTAAATAAATCCATGAACAATCATGATGAGGATATCTCAAGTGTGTATGAAGAGGCTATTTTTATTGGTACTCCCCTTGGTGAAGATTAAGTTAATTTAACTTTTAGACATGATGAGTAAGTAGTGAGTGAGGACTATGACTAGTTGGTTGTAATCTCTTCTCAAGGTGAGCATGAAAATACTCTCAATAATGAGCAAGACATCATTGAAGAGGTTGAATTTAAGGGTAAAGGAGATGTTGGATTTTTTAAAAATATTCCACTTGGTGTGATTGAGCATGAAAATGATCATGGTGAGGCAATTAAAGTGGTTGTGGTAGTTAATTAGTTAGTTGACCATGATAAGGAGTTTATAGATGATCAAGAGAAGTAGTTCTTAGAGCCTCTTGATAAGTTTGAGGAGCTTGTTGTAGTTAAGATTCAATTAGATGCTCCTTATGGTAATTCAAATGTTTAAGAGAAGGTAATCCTTGTTTTTATTTCCCTTATATTAGTCAAGACAATGATTCTACATCTTGTTGCAATGAAGATTTTGATGAATCACCAAGAGACCTAGTAGAATTGAAAACTAGTGAAGATCATGATGAAGACTTATTTGAAGCCTTAGAATCAAGATACTCACCTCTACCAGGTTATTATGATTTGGTTAAGGAAATAGGAGGTAGTTTTAGGGAGAAAATCAATAAGATAGAAGGATATATTCCCACAAATCTATCTTTCCAAGAGGCAACCTCATTAGATGATAACTTGTTTGAAATCTTCATTATGGGTTACAAACTTCTCATTCCATTTGTAGACCTTGGTACACTCTTGGAAGATAAAGTGGATCTATTTTGGCCACAATCCCTCAAGGAACAACTAAATATATTTATTGGAGATAATTATGTTAGTATACCATCATATCCATCTCATTCTGATGAGTTTGAGAAACTAGCAATTGTAGATGGACAAGTTGAGAGCCTTTAATAGGATACTGAAGTCCAAGTATGCTTCTTCAACCATTTATGTGAGGTTACTGTTACATCAGGCCTTAAAAACCAATGTTTGACCATCTTGGAGATCATTTCTAAAGAATAAAAATAATAGAGGGTAGAGGTTGAAGTATTGGATAAGTATGTGTTCATTATAAATCTATTTGTTATAGACCTATTAGAAGGCATGACAAATGAGTTGGCAATTAGGAAGAAGACTCAACCAAGCAAGAGAATAGTAAAATATTCTCTCTTACACTAACACATATATCATGAAGGAAGAGATCTCAGAAACTTCCCCTTTGATCTAGGAGGAAGAAGATATGTTAAGGTCAAGTGTATATACTAGTTGCTTATTTTGTGTCTTGTTTTCCCTAAGTGCTTGGCTAGCACATGTGTGTATATTATTTTATTTTCTTTGTGTTTTTCTTATTTTGTGTGTATTTTGAGGTCAATTCAGTTGTCTTATCTTGGTCAAGGTCTGAACAAGTCTAATTTTGAGTGCAAGTGATTCCATTTCCCAATAGAAAGATAAGGCTATTGGTCTAGTAAGCATTGTAGGCATGCTACCCCTATGAATCACCAATTTGTTGACAATAATTTACCCCCAAGGTCAAAAGGTAAACCCCTATAATAAAAATATTGCTTGTCATGTCTTATAAACCTTTATCATAACCCATTCCATGCCTTTTGAGGTCTAAAAATGGTCTTTTGAGGTTTTGTTAGCATATTTTAAGGTTAAGTTGAAAAAATTAAGGTAATGTTTTGTATTAGTCTTGTACTAATCCATGTCATGGTGTATATCAGATGATCATCCTACAACAATTAATAAAAATGCACCAAATAATAGGAATTAGTAGCATGAATTAAATTTGATAGAACACTTGAAAAGCTTCAATTGATCACATGCCACTTTGAGGGGGAAACCTCCTTTGAGCAAGCTCAATACAATAATTTCATGGATTCCTTCATTAGCCTCAACACTCACTTATATATGAATTCTAATCTAAGAAACTACTAATTCTCATGAATGTGGAATAAAAGAAAATTCTCATAGGATGACTTACAAAGCATATGCGTCCATAGAAACTACTAAACTAAAAATGTAAAGAGAAGAGATATCACAGGTTCATAACATCCCCTCCCTCTCAGAAAAAGCTTTATCCTCAAATATTCAAATGTGGGAATTGGTGTTGAATTTGAAATAGTGGTTCTCATGTTGCAACCTTTAGTTGCATTCCATGACACTGAATTACAACCTCGTGAGGAGTGGGAACGAAGTTGGCATGTGAACCTATCTAGGATTGCCTCTGGCTCAAGAATAATAGATCCTTCATTATAAATATTTGGTAAAATAGTCTGCACTCTAATGTTTGTGCCAAGAACTTTCTTCAAACAAGAGACATGAAATACTGGGTAAACTTGGGAAGAAGGTGGGAGCACCCACTTATAAGAAAATAACCTAATCTTCTAAAGAACCTTATAGGGCCCATAAAACTTAGGAGATAGCTTATGATGCCCTTTGAGTTTTAGGGAGGATTGCTTATAGGGCTATAGGTGAAGAAAGACCATATCACCTTATTGAAAAGTGTGATTAGAATGGTGTTGATCTGCCTATTATTTTATTCAATTTTGTGCCATATGAAGATTTTCCCATAGGGTAATAAGGATCTAATCCTAGGTTTGAAGAATCGTGTTGACTGCTTGAACTACTAAACTATTGAGGGTGTATGAAAGGTGCACTGGTGGTTCTTGGCCATAGACTACTTCATATGGTGTCATTTTTTTAAAGTGTGGTAGGAGGTATTGTACCACCATTCGATGAGATGGAGCCACTTTGCCCACTAATGTTATTGTTCTAATTTGAAGAAATGAAGGAAAGTTTCCAAGCATTTGTTGAAAACTTCAGTCTGGCTATTTGTTTATGGATGATACCTAGAACTCATCTTCAGTTGGGTGTTGGTGCATCAAAATAGTTATGTTAAAAAATGGCTAGTGAAGGTTACATCACAATCTGAGACAATGGATGAAGGAATGCCATGAAGATGGAAAATCTAGTCCAAGAAAATTTGTGTGACTATGGAGGCAGTATAGGGAATGGCTAAGGGCATAAAAAGGGCTATATTTGGAGAGGCAATAAACCATAACCAAGATCACCATTTTTCCTCCAAATTTTTGGATCCCCTTAATGAAATCCATATAAATATTTGTCCAAATCTTGGTAGGGATGGGTAAGGGTTCGAACAACCCAAGGATGAGTGTTATTTAACCCTTATTACATTGGCAGGTATCACATTAATCCACCATCTGTTGAATTGCCTTTTTCATTCCCTTCCAAAATAAGTTGCATCATGCCCACTGATAAGTTTTGAGAAACCCTAAGTTCCTTACGGATGGAGAAACATGGAGTTCATATAATATAGCTTGTTGAAGATCTATGCTTTTGAAAAGCACCAAACAACCCCTATATCACATAGAAGCACCATCCCATGAATAATGTGGTAATACCAAGGGGTTAGTGACTAACTATTGAATGATTAGAGATAATGAGGAGTCATTGACATACCCTTATTGTATAGTGTCCATCTAATTTAGATAGGCATAGAAATAGATGAAATAAAAGCTTGGTCTACAAATGTGTGAGATAGAGCATAAGCCAATATATTGTCCTTACCCTTCTTATAAGTGATCTCATAGTCATAACCCATGAGTTTCTTGACCCATTTATATTGTGATGGGGTAGAGACTTGTTGTTTCAAAAAATATTTCAGACTCTGGTGATCAGTTTTGATGTAAAAATGATTTCTCAGTAGGGTTGGCTACCACTTTTGTATTGCATGTAAAATGGCCATCATTTCCTTCTCATAATTAGAGAGCAATAAATTATTGCCAAAAAGGGAATTACATGTAAATGCAATGGGGTATCCTTTTTGAAGGAGAACGACACTAATTCCATTACTGCAAGCATCACTCTTGATAGTGAAGGTCTTGGAAAAATATGACATAGCTAGAATAGGTGTAGTACACATCTTGTTTCAATTATTCAAATTCACACTCAACAGCTTATGTCCAATTAAAAGTATCTTTTTTCAACATAAATGTTAGTAGAGTTTCAATCTTCCCATAATCCTTAATAAAATTATGATAGTATCTAGTCAACCCTAAAAAATTATAGAGGTGCTTGAGTGTCTGAGGATGTGGCCAATTTGTCATGCCAGTTATTTTTTCAATATCCACCCAAACCCCTTGGGTTGACATAATATGCCCAAGATACTCCACTTCATTCTAGCCAAAAGTGCATTTGGATTATTTTGCACAAAGATGATGGTAAGAGAGAAGTTGCAATGTGAGATCTAGATGTTGGAGATGCTTAGACCATGTTTTACTATAGATGAAGATATCATCGAAAAAAACCAAAATGAATTTTTGTAGGTAGGGCCTAAATATTTTATTCATTAATGCCTAGAATGTTGAAGGAGCATTATTGAGGCTAAATGGCATGACTAGAAACTCATAATGACCATCACATGTGTAAAAAATTGTCTTAGGGATATCATCCTCACGAAGTTGAATATGGTGATATCTAGAGTGGAGATATAACTTGGAGAAAAAATGAATGCCATGAAGCTCATCAATAATAGGGATTAGGAACTTATACTTGATTATGAGGTGATTAAGTGAATGAAAATTAATGCAAAGGCACCATGACTCATATTTTTTTCCAAACAAAGAAGAACTAGGGAAGAATATGGGCTAGCACTGGGGTGAATAACACCTTGCTTTCATAAGTCTTGAATGAGCATCTTGATCTAAATATTTTGCTGAAATGGATAGAGATAAACCCTGATGCTAGAAGGAATGCTTCTAGGAAGGAGCTGAATATGGTAGTCCTCTAGCTGTGAAGGTGGCAATCCCACTAGTTTGGCAAAGAGACATGCGTACCTCTACAGATTGGTTTGTATATCAGAAGGAGTAGTGGAGACTATTGATGGTTTCATTTGAATGGAATGGAGTTTGAAATGATGCCATGTGAATTCTTTTTAAGAATATTTTCCATATGATGTGAATTGATGATGCTAAGAGATATTGGTTGTAAGCCTTTCAATGTGTGTTTATGCCCATTATTTGAATACTACATCCAAAGTTTAGAAAAATCCCATAAGATTGGTCCAAGTGTGTGTAACCATTAGGCTCCCAAAACAACATCACATTTGCCTAAGGGCAAAGAAAACATGGTGGAACACAAGTTATAATCTCCAATAGAGATACACACATTATGATACTTCCCTTTACAAGGTAATGTACTACCATTGGTAATCATGACTTCAAATTTGGAGTAAGGGCGGATAAAACAATCAACCTATTTGGCGATCCAAGGGTTAATGAAGTTATGAGTTCTACCTGAATCAATGAGTATTGTGAGAGGGATATTCTTGAAGTAACCCCAGACCCACATGGTTTGTGGGGTAGTGACTCCTTCTAAGTCATGCAGAGATATCTCTAGTTGTTCTTCATGAGAAGTAGGTTCCACAATTGATTGAGCTTCCTCTAGATCATCTATTGTATCCTAAACATCTTCCCAATCTTTAGTTATAGGTGGAGAGTCCACATCAAAAAGGTAGAGAATATTCTCAATACACCAATGTCCTTGAGTGAATTTATCATCACAATTATAACATAGTCCTTTTTCTTGATGGGCTTGTATCTATGCTTCAGTCAAACACTTGATAGGCATGGTTTTGGGAGTGGACATTGTTTGAGATTGTTGTGGAGCTATATCTTTGAAGGGAGCAAAACTAGATTTGAATCTCTATTAAGTTATGATCTTGTCCTCTACCAACTTATCCAACCCTAAGGATTCCATCATCATGTTGGGCTAGAACATTTGACCTCAGATCGAATTGCATCCTTCAGTCCACTGACAAAGCATCTCTTGAAGAATTCATCAAACAATCCTTATGTGTGATTAGATAGTTTTTCAAAATTTGTTTGATATTCTCTCATGGTTGTTGTTTGGTGAATTTTAGTGAGTGCTCTAGTGAAGTTATTAAAAGTAGTAGGGCCAAACCATTGCAAAATGAGGGTGCAAAAAATAGTCCATATGGGTTCATCATGAGCCTTGGTATACCAATAATACCATTGAAGGGCTTCAAGTTCCAAGTGAAAGGATGAAAATGGGACCTTGTTGGCATCAAAAGTATTATGAAAACTAAAATATTATTCTACCTAATAGATCCATTCAGTTGGTCTACACTATTGAATCATGGAAAACTAAACTTTGACCCATGATAATAATTAGAAGAAGAAAGTGCAGTGTCTGAAGAAGACTCTAGATGTTGGTTGTTGTTCATGGTGGTATGTTGAAGACTGAGGCCAAGAATTTTTTCATCAAGATCTTTGATGTAGGTCTTAAGGGTGGAAATTTCATCCTCCATGTTTTTTGCTCCTATTTGGGTTACTACCATGACTCAAATAACATGTTTTTTTTGCTTTGGATAGGAAAACTAGAGTTAAGACATGTTTAGTAAAGAAAGTTTTGAATTTGGGAAAAAATGGAAGGGGTAAAGGTGTTTTTTATAATTTTTTTTCATTGGGAGTATGATTAATGAAGGCAAGGGTAATTTTAGGAGTGAAAATGGAAAAACTAGAAAATTGGTCAAAGAGGGACAAAGGAGTAGAACGAGATGATGAACACAGTGGAATTTTTTTAGGCAAATAGACAAAAATAGAAGTTGTGGCAAAACTCAAAAAAAGGGAAATTTGAGATTAGGAATTAGGGATAGAATTGGGATATGGGACCTCAAGGAAGAAAATGTAAGGAATGGAATTTCAGGTGTCTAGATAAAGTTTGAGTATCAATGGGGCTAAAGATGGAGAAATATTGCAATTTTTTTCTAATTTATATATGTTTTTTGTTTGGTGGTAAGTCCTCTAAGAGTCTACTAATACTTTGTGGATGGTTTACATATTTTGATTTCTATCAAATATCCACCTACAAGTCCTCTGACAGTCTATGGATACTCTGTTAATTGATTATTTTGAGTCTACTAGAAATATTTTGAAATTGATAGAAATGGGCCTCAAGTTTCAATGGCTTCTTAAGAGTTTTTAAAATATCACTCTAGCCACCAATTTCATCTAAGTGAGTACTGCTCTCCAACATTTTTTTGGCCATGAATTTATCTCTATGCGATAGATCTTGGTTTTCCTCACAGATGGGAACCACTTAATTAGGAAGGGGTCATTGCTCATTTTACTGGTAGGTCCTCACAATAGTCTAGCTACTTTGAGGTTCTTGTGGTACTCCTCACAATGTGTTTAGGGATTTCACCCAAGCACTTTCCACAGTTATGCGGTCAGGGTTTTACCCTGATCTAAAATAGATTATTGTGTTATAGGAAAATACTTAAATAAATTATGCAAAAAAATAGAGTTATTTATAAAAAAATATTATGTAGAAGAAAAGAGTGAAGACTTTTTAAAGAAAAAAAATTGGCCCTGAAAAGTGCTCTAATACTAGATGAGAGGATCCTCTTGTAACAATTAATAAAAATGCACAAAATAGCAAGAATTAGTAGCACAAATTAAATTTGATAGAACACTTGAAAAGATTGAATTGATCCCAAGCCACTTTGAGGGGGCAACCTCCTTTGAGCAAGATCAATACAATAATTTTGTGGATGCCTTCATTGGCCACAACACTCACTTATATATGAATTTTAATCTAAGCAACTACTACTTCCCATGAATGTGGGATAAGATAAAATGCTCATAAGATGACTTACAAAGCATATGCATCCATAGTAATTGCTAAACGAACAAAGTAAAGAGAAGAGATATCATGGGTTCATAATTTTAAATAAACATGGTAAAAATGTGTCATAGGTTCCAAGGTGTCTTTTAAAGTCATCTTATGTTTTGACCACTTTAAATGAACATTTTATGTTTGTTTGTAAAAGTTAAGGTAATTTACAAAGTTTAAGGTAAAGTTTTATTCAAGGGAAAGTGCATATATCTAACTCCAATGCATGTAAAATCTGACCAAGGTGAAATATATCTACATCAAGTTAGTCCAATCTTGTCAAGGAGTTATCTAACTACCATATATGTTAATAACGTTATATCATATTAGTTTTGTAGCTTTAACCTTTAAAAAGGTAGTTTTAAGCACTTGTATGGACCAAAAAAGACTCATCTTCAAGTGAAAATGGTTTAGGAGTGTCTCTTCACATTATATATGTAAAATCCATCCTTGGAGTGTAGGTATAGGTCTCAGAAGTGCAAAAGATTCTTCCTTTCCTTAATCACTCTCTTGGTAAGTTAATAAAGGTCAAATTCATATGCTCAGTACAAATAGAGGAGAGAGAGAGAGTCGTGATATAATATTATGGTTAGATTAAGGGTTCCTAATGGAATTTATTTTTGTGGTATTGGTTCTTAGATTAGTGCCTTCATATTTATGAACAATTATTAATACCAATAGGTGGTCTTAAACCTCACTTAAACCCTATAGGCCCAATTTTGTGTAATTTTCAAGCAATTTGGATTTTTTTGGAGCATGATAAGCATTTTTAAATTTATATATGGATATTACACAAATATTTCACATACTCTTCCATTAGGTTCACACATGTGAACAACCAAGCATAAAAAAGAGCTTAAATGTGAGATAAATTACAAGGTTTGCACTTGGATTTTTTAGGTTTATACAACAAGTTAAATGTATACAAGTGTTTTTAATATGTCATACATAATTAAATATCCCATCCATAATCTCACATTGAAATAAATGAGCATCTTGATCTCTTATAGGCCACAAACCCCTCAAAAGCTCATTAATTTATTTTGTTGCAACATCCAAAAGTAGGGTTATAACTTCATGATAGGTTTCTGATAAAGGTGATGATGAATGCAAGTTGTAATATAGTAAATATTCCTTCTCTAAATCTCATTGACATTTAAAATACCAAGAGAGTGATTCATGGGTAGAAGTGATCATGAACAAGCCTTATGGAAGGTTTAGAGCAAGAAAATGCAGACCTATAAGTCTGCAAACCTGTAGGTCTCATTTTCATGAGAAATGGGATGAATATAACATTTTAATGTGGATTTAAAATTAATATAGGTCATAAAATAAATCAATGAGATAGAGACTCCATTGGTGCCCTAAAGGAGTTGTAACCCACTCAAAACATCATTTTCAAGAGCTCACTATGCAATGTATTCCAATCATAACCTATAGATCAACCTTGGCCTTTGTGAAGAAAATGAAAAATCAATGGTAATTCAGATGCATAAGGATTTATAAAGGGTTAGATAAGAAAATCCATCATGCCAACATCTTCCATGATATCAAGGTGCTATGAATAAATTACCTAGACAGTATAGCTACAAGCCTACTAGGCCTAATACTACACATGTAAGACTATGTGGAAACTGATGAAGACATTTGCTTCTTGTGATAAAATATGAACATAAGGGATTTGAAAGGTTAAAATGACACTCTGATAGTTTCAATAATAGAAAAAAAGGCAAGAATTTTTTTGAAAGGTCTCTATCCTAAGAGAGTGGTCAAAAATCCTAACACACACCTACAACTAAGAATGTTTTAGTGTGAACAATGATAAGAGAAGGTTGAAAGGTTGTATGGAGATTAGTTTTGGATGAAAAATAATAATTTATATAAAAAATATAGATCAAGATAAACCTAAATATAATGGTCATAGAGAGTGATAAAATAAACTTACTTTGAGCCATGTAGTCACACAGTCAGGGCTTATACACTTGATGAAAAGAGATGCCTTTTGGTTTGAGGGGAAAAGTCTATGGGAAGGAGAAAATCATATGAAAATGAATCTTCATTGTTATAATGACACCTATATATGATTTATATGGCTAATAAGGATAATGTCCAGCTTTGATAAGATCGTTTGAGCCTGGTAAACTTAAAATCACACATAAAGGCATGTGTGCAAAGTGGTCAAGATTAGTTTGATTGAGGGAGAAATGAGATCCTAAAGGAACTAAGAATGTAGATAATACTTTAAGGGAACATTATATGAAATTTTAAACCCTTTAAATAGTAATAAATGGCTCAAACACAATCAACTAGGGTTTCTTTCATGGTTAGACTCATAAACCCTAGTTTGAGTTGATGATGGTTATGATAAGTCTAGAGAATAAGAATGGTAAGAGGATCATTTGGAAATGTAATGATGGATTATACAAACCTCACTTAGGTATTTTAGATCAAAACCAATCATTCTTACCTCTTTTCACTCACTTATTTCTTCCTTGACCTCACCAAACATAGTTTACTAGCTCAAGAGACACTTTCTCAAGCTCACAACTGTATGAATAGGTTTAATGGGAGCCCAAGATCCTAGGGATATTTAGATACACTTATATACTTGTAATTTGTGGCATTTTTTAGAGGTTAAGGTCTCAGGGTTTATTAATCATTATTAAGATGATAAGTATGTTGTAGGCTACCAAGAAGGCCATAATTGATGTGATGAGAGAGATTGATCTCTTAAGAAATTGAAAATCATAGGTTTGGCCTTGAAACCACTTTTACATCATTCCTACTCTAGGAGGACCATCTCCATGAAATTTTATTTTAGCTACACCTATATGAACTGATTAAATGTTGTGTTATAATTAGTTTTTATGATCAAAATAGGGTATTTGACCTCATAGATAGATGTAAAACATTTGGGAGGATGGGTTGAGGTTATTATATCTCCTTAGGTTCAAAAATATGTACATCTGACCTTGTAAGTACTCCTACAAGTTTGATTGTTGAAGGTAGTGTGAAAAAGGCTTGTGAAAGGCTAGTTTTTTTGGCCATTTCATGGTTCTCATATCCACACAAGTTTTCATAATTTAAAAAAAAAAATGGATCATTTTCATGGGGTTATAAAAGTGAATCTAAAACCTGGTTATGGTTTCACATGTGTGAGAGAAGTCTGGAGCAAAATCTCAGTTTCTAGGTTTAGAGACCTAATTGAGGCCCAATTGGAGAGAGAGATCAGGTAAATAAGTACACTTACACTCATATTTGGGTCATGAAATTTGGAAAATATTAGTAAGGGAATATTGGGTAATAAAAAAGATGACTAATTTCCCAAGATCATATGTACATTATCCTACAAAAAGAGATTTGTGTGTTTTCAAGGCTATAAGGAAATGAAGAAAAATGCAAGATTTAGGTGCAAAATGAGGTCTTGTTGAGTGTTTGATGGATCCAAATTAGTTGTTTCAGGTATTTTATGAATTATATATTCTTGTCATGGAGATATATATCATTATTTAAGATGAAATCAAGATTTGACACTAGTAGGCAAGGAGAGTCGTAGTGAAGCAAAAGGGGTTTCAAGACACCTAATGAATTATGGGATGATCACCACTGATATGTCAGTTTGGAGAGATCATAAGCATATGAAGTTTTTCAAAAATAATTTAAAGAGAACTCAATATGATTTGATGACCAATGAGTGCCACTTGTCACTTTTCAAGTCAAGAAGAGGGCAATTTGAAGAGAAGTGAGAGGTGTCAAGTAAGGAATGAAACTCCTACACCATTTAGAAGGTGAAGCATCATAAAATAAGTACCAAACATCTTTGAATGTCTTATAAAACTATTCTCTAACTCCTTTCTTGATTGTAAATCTCACTTGACATGTGTCATGGCTCATTTCTAGGCCCCTCTCTCTCTTCTACTCTCATCTTCTCTATAAATTTAACCTTGATTGGATTTGTATTCATCCTACACCTAGGTATGGGGAAGCCCTACCCATTTGTATTCCTTTAATCAATGATAAAATACTAGTTTGACCTCATCCTTTGACCAATTTTAGTGTGTGTGTATGACTAGTTGATATTATTGAGTGTTTCACTCAACTTTCCTTGGCATGTTGTCCTTTTCTAACATTGATATACAGTTTGAAAACTTATTTACAGCTCATGTGAAGTATATAAGTGAAGTGTGAAGGTTGAGTTAGTTATATATTCATTATCATTCTATGACCTCTTTATTATTCCTCCTATCCCAAACATCTATCACAACCTACACAATGAAATGTTTATATAGAGCGGTAGATTAGGAATAGTGTGTGTTCAAGATAGTTTCATGGTTGATGTGCACATGCAGTTGGTTGGTAGTGGTAAAATTATTTTGGTGCATCACCTCCATTAGATTAGGTTTCTCTCTCTTTTCCTAACAAGTTGATATATTAGTGAATGAGCCTAAGTGCTACATCAAGGGGAGCTAGCCCTATAACCTAGAGATTCGATCCAACTTTAGGCCACCCATATCCTATGATTGTTTCCATGTTACCACAAATTTGAAAGGCTTGAAAAATATTCCAAGGGTGAAAATTTGGGTGATAATACCCCCCATTAATCATTATTTGGAATTCTCTATGAATTTTAAGTTCCTAGAAAACCCTACACCCTTAGATCTCCTTCCACTATGGATTATTTTCAGCCATTAATCTTTTCCCCACATTCTATATAATCATCTTCATTCTCATGAAATTTTCATTTTTGGAATCCTTGGAGAACTTATACCACATTGTCTATTATCATCACCACTGTTTCAACTATCTTGAGTTCTTGTCAAATTAATCCAACATATCAAGCATCTATTAAGGTCATCCATTATCATTTGGGCTCATCTAATACTTGCCAAGAAAGGTAAAATTGATAGAATTTGGGGTATAACTTCTTACATTTCATTATGTATTTAAATTTGAATTTATTTCTTTGCCCAATTATATGTGTTATGTAGGTTAGGATAGGTTAGGTTTTTTGGATTTGTCCTCCGTTGTTTCTTGCTTTTAAATTTCTATTCCTAATTTATCAATCACAAAATTAGAAGATCATAAATAAATGTATTGGAAAATAAAGGTGGATAAGAAAATAAATGAGTAGATAGATAGATTGAAAGTATGTTCAAGATTGAAATATGTGTGCATTGCCCTAGTGTGTTAAGGTATGCCAAGATTAATGTTTCAAAGCATAGAAGAACAAATTTAGGTGCATAAAGATTCCTTATTTTAATATAATATTGAAAATGCTAAATAAAAAGGATAAAATAAGTAAATTTGGTATCTACAATAACCACACTTGGTGTTGATAGGTACAACCCAAAATGTATCATTTGATCCATGTGAAACCTACAATAAACATGTGTAAGTCAATGCCCTCTTATAATAATAAATTTGATATAATTTTAATTCAAAAGCTTGAAATTGAAAATTGAAGGAATGAATACACTTATGGTATGTGAACCAAACTATCACTTATTAAACTTGATTGGAAAATTATATGGGGTGAACATGACCCAAAGATATGTAACAACTAAAAATTTGAGTTAAAGAGTGTAAATGCTCCAACTTCCCATTGAAAAGGTGGTATAATTTAATCAATGAAATAACCTCAACCATACTACCCCAAGTAACTATATACCCTTTGTGGAATTGTTGTAGGATTAATCTGCACCCTTGGAGAGGGTTATTTAGTCCCCTTCCAATTGAGCTACATAATGGGAACAACCCCAAGGTATGGGTCACCTATGGTGGGGTTGGACCTCCAGAGAAGGCTAGCTTCCTCTTGATGCTCACATAAAACTAATGCTAAATTAATGATTCATAGGGAAAAGGGTTAGAAAGAAGACAATGTCTCCTAAGAAGGCTAAAAATGGTGATGCACCAAAGTTAAATAGACACTCATATAAGATTGAACACACACTAGATCAACATAGGACAACCATGGCTCACATAACCTCACAATCTCACTAGTTGAAAAGATATTTTATAGAAGAGGTTCCAAGTAGAACACTAATCTAGACCTCCAATCAGCTTAAAAACACCTTTAAAGAAGTAAGCATGACAATGGATTAGGAAGATTTTCCTTCATAAATTCATCATGCAAAAATATACTAAGCACTAATTAAAAGCAAGAGATAGGCAAAGAGTTCATCCTATTAATTCAAAAGGAAGCTCTTACAATATTTTGATAGGGTTTAACCATATAAAATGAGCACATTTTTGTAAAAGTCTCAATGAGTATCCATGTCCCAAAAAAAAATGAAAAATTCTAAGAGCTGAGAACCCCCATAATGGGAATGAGACTAGGATATATAGGAGAAGGGAGAGTGAGAGAAAAAGAAAGTGGGAGCATGCCATCAGAAGGGGACTACACTACCCTAGATCATTAATTGAGCTCGAGCTACAACCTTTTGTTCCAATGAATACCTTGCCACCTTTTTGATCAATTAGGACACTACTCATGGCTCACTAAGTGGGAAAGTCCCCAAAGGTTGTGAGGATGTATTAAATGCACTTAGCTACAATTTCTAACCACCAAATCTTTTTCTTTGATCCCTCATGCTATCTCCCATTGAAGATACCACTTTCATGCTCATGGATCTAACAAAATCATGGCCCTATCTATTTTAGATGGTTGTTTGTCAAAAATATGGCCATGTTGAAGGATGAGGACCCTTCACATAATCACAAACATTTACCCTCGATCAAGTCTAGACTAGATATTTTATATAGATGGAAAACCAATCTCCTTTATTGGTTTTCATATAGCCACATATATCGATGTAGATCTATAGATTGCATAGATTTTTTCTTGATATCTATTAGGTCTATAAGACCTATTTTGCCTTTGAGCATCCATAGAAACTAAGAGTTTATTATATATAGGGATCCTTTAAAGAATGGTGAACACAGTCACATAATGAACCCTGTATGTCATGAACCTTCAAACTAGAGGTCTATATTGATCTTCAATGGTTCCCTTTATATCCTTTTAACCTGGCTACATCATTATGTTCCTTTCATGGCATTGGATCAAGCTTTAATGGTGGCAAGATGAACCTATAAGACCTTGTTTGTATCGATCAAAAACCTACCTTTTGGTTCGATTTTACCCATCGAATATTGCTTGGGCCAATCAAAATGCTCCAATCTAACCTCATTCCCATTGTCCTCACAGATCCCCACTGTCAGATTTTGACATTTTTGACCTCTTACATATCATTAATCTCCTTGGTATGAATGAACACAGTCCATTAATTTCTTGCCATGAAGATCCTTTGATATGTTAACTTGCTTGTGCACTGTTAGATCAAGATGTATAAATCAACACAAGCCATTGATCTCATTAAGCCCACTTTCCTATCAGTTCTTATGCACTATCAAATCATTGGTATGAATTAATGTTGATCGTTAATCCAACTTGGACCCACTTTCTTATCAGTGAACATGCACCACTGGTTCTTATCTCGATGAACCTACATCATTGGATCATGTCTAACTTGTAGCTTTTAAAAGGATTTTAACCTAAGGATCTTTAACTTGTTTGACCCTAACATGAATTATTAGATCTTATGTGTTAGTATACGAGCTCATGTGGACCATTAGATCTTGATCAACTTTAAACCTTTTAAAGACTTTTTAAACCCAAATGATCATTTTATGAAGCTCAAACTTGACACTTGCACGAATGTCCTACCTTGTAGGTCCAAATTTGAAGCTCCATAACTTTAGCTAGAAAGCTCGTGTAGACATGAAACTTGTAAAACACATTCCTCGCATGAAGAACTTTGATTGTGCATGATCTGCTAGTCGCACGAGGCTTTTTGAGCATATTTATAAAATATTTAAGTAAATTGGTCTTTTCCCTTTCTGAATGACATCCTTATGATGGCCTTGGTTCATTTAGACTTGTGCTTGATCTTTTGATTGAATTTTTAAGGTTCGAATGAGCTCTTGAGGCTTGTGCAAAACCTACTTCATGCTCTTGAATGTCATGACCACCATAGAGACCTGCTTTTTTGAATTTAGATAATCTACACTTTAAGTTAACTTAAAGTGTTTCAAAAGCTTTGTAGGTTGCATGAGATATTTTAGACTACTCATTCCATCTAGAAATTGGATCCTTTGTTCAACATGAACTATGCTCAGCTTCTTGCTCCACACCAAGACCTCTAAAATCTTTACTGCAATGTCAATTTTTTTATGTGGGTCAAAAATTTGGCCAACATTTCACACACACCACCATAACATAGGAGAAATATATAGAGTTTGATCTCTCTTTAAAGTATTGGTATGTAGGTAATGCTCAATAAAAGGGGTGTTGAGATCAAGTACAACTTCTACCGATAACCTCATTTTACTCCATGTTTGCATCTTGTTATCTTGTCTATTGAGCTAGGGTTTTGAAGTAGAAAATCAGTTATATAGTGGTCACTGAAGTGATTGAAAACTCTCACATAGTTTATAAAACAAGCAGGTGTAGGCACACAAAATCCAAAAATCTCATCACTATTGGACAACATTTCGTAAGGACTACAATGTACCACTATGCTTTCCAGTCATAATTCTCCTATTTGGGGACCCTATAAGCCCCTGTTTTTGGTTTGTATATAGTCAACACGATCTGTCTTTTAGTCTCAAATCTAGAATTATCCAACGTCTCAATTTTTTAGCTGAGTTTATATTTTATTTATTGCACTTTCCATATTTAATAAGTTTTTAATGTTAAGAAATTTTTAATTCATATGTGTCATTTATTACATATTTGTAGTAATCTAATTTTTATATACACCTCCAAGGTCACAAGTCATGATTGAAGCACTTAATTAGACCATGATTGTACCATCATCTAGTATTTTGTACTAGTTTCACACACACCACAATAGCATAGGATAACTATATAGAGTTTGATCCCTCTTCGGAGTATTGGTATGCAGGGAACGCTCAACGCAGGTGGTGTTGACGTCAAGCACAACTCTTACCAATAACTCCTTTTTACTCCATGTTTGCATCTTATTATCTTATCTATTGAGGTAGGGTTTTGAAGTGAAAAATCGGTTATATAGGGGTGATTGAAGCGATCGAAAGCTCTTGCATAGTCTGTAGAATGAGTATGTGTAATCACACAAAATCTATAAATCTCATCAGTATTGGACAACAACACTCCCTAAGGACTACAATGCACCCCTATGCTTTTCAGTCATAGTGCTCCTATCCGGGGACTCTACAAACTCTTGTTTTTGGTCTGCATACAATCAACACAATTAGTCTTTCAGTATTAGATCAAAAATCAGCCCATGTCTCAACGTTTCAACTAAATTTATATTTTCTTTATTACACTTTATATCTTTAATAAATTTCTATTTTTAAAAAATTTCTAATTTAAATATGTCATTTATTGTATATTTGTAACACCCTAATTTTACATAATAATTTATGTAATTAATATAATCTATCTTCTTATCATCAAAAATTTAATAAAACAATAAACAAATTTGAATCCTTTTAAAAACCCATTATATATATATATATATATATAGACACACACGCTTCAAATCATTCATACACAAACAAATTCAAACATATATAACGATATCAAATTTATAGAATGGTATGATCATCACAATCATCTTTTAATTTGGTGGGTGAGGCTACACTATTCAATATTCAAAGTGGTGTCACCCTTTCTCTTTCCTCTTTTTGTTTTTCTTATTTCAACAACTTTGCCATCCTCCACCATGCTTTTATACTTAATAAATCTCTAATTACTTAATAAAGCTTAATTTTCATGAGTGCGTCACTTTAACACATCTACTTACGCCAGCAATTTTTTTAATAATTTATTTGCAATTTCTGTTTAGCAATACTTTAAATGATGATTAATCACTAAAGAAAGTTTTACATGATGTATATTCATACGTAGAATAATGAGTAAACAATATAAATAAACAATGAGTTACATGGCAAACATTTTGTAAAGTAAAAGTAGATATATCATTTCTTTATGTTTGTAGGCACATCGATTGATTGAAAATAATTGTAGTGTTAATTAATCAATGATATCTTGTATGTTAATGGGAATCATTGATAGTACAACATCCTATCAAAGAGAAAAATGTAAGAATTAATTATAAAAACGTCTTAATTGTAGAATACAAAGGTGATTGTAATTGAAGAGGGATGCTTCTTGTCGGTACTCCCCCCTTGGCATGAAAATATAAATTATAGGCAAGTTGCACTCGCTTTATCAATCAAAATAATTGGACTTAAAAGTATGTCTCCACGATCCAAGCAATGAAAAAACAAAGGGTAGATGCCTTTAAAAATGTATGAAAAATGTCTGCGTACGCATTTCTTTATTAGCAACAAGCCATCGCTCATATATTAGAATACATTAATCACTTATCAACGTTTTATACATGTCATGAGTTTACATTAAAAATGTTACATAATTTATATTTTTATTGGATATGGGTAAACATTTTTCGTTAGTGTTATGAACCAATTTGGATATAAAGAGGAGGCCAAGATCTTTATTACAATCAGTATTAATGATCTTTATCGGTCTCACTAATAACACATGTCAAAATTTTATCACCAACACCATTAGCAATTACGATGTCCAAACCAATGCCTACCACTAACCAAGATCACCAACGACCACAACTGGCCTACAATGCTCTTTGAGATTTGAACCTGGGTAACGCTGACACAATGAAGCCACTTTAACCAATTCACCGATTAATGCTCTTTGAGATGTAAAAAATCCTCATTGAATTTGATAATGTTTCACTCTAATCACCTACAAAACAAAGTTGTTCTTCTTGCCCTAATTAGGTATCTATAACCAAAAGCTTCAAGAAAATAGTATATGTTTTGGGAAATGTGTTGAGGGTTGGTTAGGATTTTCTACACCGTCTACTTATTAGGCCCCTATACACTAACAATATTGAAAGCATAAAACCTCAATAATGAACAATATATAATCTAGTTTGTCTAGCATGAGTTTATGTGCTTCAATGAAGCTTGAAACATTAATTGATATTCCTCAAGAATACTCGTAACTACTCAATAGATACTTATTAATAATAAAAATAATTTTCTAGATTTCATTACGTGTAAATAAACTACAATGTTTGTGTATTTATAGACATATTTTATTCAACTTAGTATTTTATTAGTATGCAAGCCCACATAAAGTGATCATAAGGCAAAACGTGCAAAATAAATAAAGCGAGTGCACTCTAGTAATAAGTGGGCACACAAGTTCCCCAATGCCACACACAAACATTCTAGCCATTCATAGACCGCTAGTACACATTCCAAACAGTTACTCAAAAAATGTATGAAATGGGGGAGAGATAATATGATAGGGGAATGGGGCAAGAGAAGGGTAAAAAACTACCAGAAGTCAACAAAACACACCAATAATTGACAAGTATCCTAAAATCATACTATTTAACGACTAATAAATGCATAGGGACCATTTTTAGGTCTATACATTTTATCCCACTTTGATACGTATGTGTGTGTATGTATACATATCAAAGGAAAAGAAGACACACACACACAATGTGCCTAGAACTTCAAACCAATATCTAATGTACCTATTTTACAAAATATTCATTATTTTTCTACACATGCATTCATGAGTGCCAAAAAATAACAACCTACTGAAATCTAAAAAAATGGAAGCAATATGCCTAGTATTTGAGAGAAATAGCATGGACTTAGGCACCATATCATATTTGTGCCTCTGCACTTGCCTAAATTTATACGTGTAATTATGAGTACAAATTATTGGTTCTATAATCAATAGTAAAATCAAATAATGTCATTATTACATACTTTCATGGGAGTAACTAAAGTAATTTGAATACCTCCTCTAGATAGAAAAAAATGAATAAAATATGAGTTATTATATTTTTAATATAGAAGTGCACACCCAAGATCATGTATCTGCATATGATGAGTGGGATATATGCACCCATTTTAAGATTTTAAATGAACCTATGAAGATCACATCTCAATAGAGAGGATTAAAATTCACCACATGTAAGATAAAACATAAAATTATTGGTGTATAAAATAGAAAGATATATCCTTGATAATGTAACATACTTGGGAAGATGATATTATGATGCATATTGTTGGGTGGAGATTACAGAATGTCGCACAAATCCCTTTAGTGGATATAATATATTCATTCATTTGGGTAATTTCTATTATTAATAAAATCTATGGATATATATACTTTCTAAGGCATCCCTTGAGTTATTTAAAAAATCTCACTTGTATGGAAATTAGTAATTAGATAGATCAAAATTAGTATAAATAAAATTCATAGGCTAGTGTAAAGACATCCATGAGATATATTGTAATTGGAATGTATGCTCTAATAAGAAAAACACAAATGATACATATATAAATCACAAATACATATAGAATACAACAACATAAGAAATGTAAATTTGTAGTATATATTGAAACATGGCATTTACTATGAAGGTAATGTAGGCATATACAAACCATAACATCACATATATTTTACATTAGTGACATGGAGAAGCATATAAAGTAGTATAAATCATGTGAAAAACATTAAATACATCAAGCAATAAAATAAACCACACACATGAAAATGCACTAGGTGTTTAACATATACTAAACCACAAAAAATATAAATTTGAGACATAAAACACTATATTAGTTTAAGAAAAGTATCATGTAAATAATCAATGAAACTTTAATATAATTTGGAGCTGTAGATATTAAAATTCAAAATTCATTGCATCTTAATCTTGTACATTTGAAAAATATTAATCAAGGCTCTACCCTTTAGTTTTAGACCTCACTACTACTATAAGACTTGCATTCACCATCTCATTATACCTAAATTCTTCTCTCTTAGCCCAATCCATATCATTATGATGACCCAAGTCTTGTGTACTGCACATACAGATTAAACCTTGATAAACATCCTTCACTATTAGTTCTAAATCCATACATGTTTTATAGCTTTCTAAACGCTACTAGCCACATAGGGATACTACTGCCAACGATAGTGTCAAGATCCTTATCTAGTGTCTAATTACCAAAATTTATCGATTGTAAATGTTTTGAAACCTGTGGGTCAACCTATTTGTCTTATTAAACCCTACCATGATATATTTTTAAAAGGTTTGGTATAAATATAGGTCTAATCCTTCTCATTTTTCATCTAGAAAATACCAAGAAAACACCTACAAAATCTAAATCAATCAATTATACAAACATTCTATTATACCATATTCATTCCTATTTTGATATCAATCATATGAGTAGTCATATTATATATCTAAATAATTTAAAGAAGCTAGATCACTGCATGCATTTTCATATAGTATATTACACCCTTGTGCACACACTTTCAAAAATAGGGGAGAAGTACATAATTCTGAGACCCTCCTTAGAGTATTGGCTATGTAGGCAATGCCCATTGATAGAGAGGTCTTTAGGGTAGCTTGACACTATGAGCTCACTAACCCATTTTTTAGCAAACTCATTTCAAGGGTGAATAAAGGTGAAGAGCTAGGGTTTGATCAATCAGTGAAGGGAGACAAATTGTATCCTAAATCTAAATACACCAATAAAAAGGCAACAAAAAACCTAGAATAGTGAATTTGGTTGCATACAGATTTAGTCTTTATTTCGTACTAGACACCTGCATCATAGTTAGATACTAGTGTCAATAGTAGTATCCAAATCCAATAGTAGTGTCCATGACCACACAAGTGTTATATATATATATATATGACCAATACATACTAGTCATATTGCATATTTTATACCTATTACTAGTGTATATCTACTATGCACAATAAACCAGTTTAGTACCATTATTTCTTATTTATTAAAATATATTTTTAAATAGTTATACTATACAATTTTAATAATCTTAGTTGTATAAATTCATAATATTGTTTATTTAATTTTTCTATTGATTATCTTGCCATATATTAGTTTATCACCTTTATGTTAGAACTAATTATATATTCTTAACCCTATCCCCACACATCTAAATTTAGGGTTAAACATATGGTGAACATGACCTTTATGTCTTTCCATGCAACTCTTAGTATGCTCTAGGGTTTTTTTTTGATTTTTTTGATCTCTTAATTGCTAAAATTTATTTCAAAAATCATATTGTTGTCTAAATCAAAAGAATACATTAACATAATGGATTACTCCCTATATTTTTTGTGCCTCTCTTATCTGATTCTCATTTCAGTATTTATAACATTTTAAATAGATAAAAACAAACATGTTTCTCTTTCTAACCCTAAGGAAGGTGATAACTAGCATCCCTCTAAGTAGGTATATGTTATCAATCTTCAAAGGAGTAAGGTGGCACATGCTATGGTTTTAAATGAAGGTAATCAATATGTCCATCCTAATATCCCTCATACATCTTCTATAAATGATATGTGTATCCATATTCAATATGAAGTACCTAGGGTTTATGCTTATGAAGCCCTAAAATATCAAAACATAATTATGAACAAGTTATAGAAGCTTTACACAATCTAAATCAATATTTGATCACAAAAGGATGCATCATTGAAAAATCAACTTTTAAATATACAAAACTCAAAATTTTCTAGTAATACACATACCTTTGTATCTTATACCAATGTTGTGCCAAATGAAGGATCATTTTAAAATCAAGAGTTGAAAGAAAAGATGTTTACAAAAATTGATTTACATAATATGCAAAAAGATAATAGAAGTCAAAATGAGATTTTAAGGATATTGCTTAGACACAACTTGATCACATTACCTTATTTACAACCTTTAAGAATAAAAAAATATTATTTATATTGTCATAAAATGCATGGGCATCATACAAATCATTATTTGGATCTAGAGAATAATATCCATCACATAGTTGATAGTGGTGATCCTACAATTGATACATCTCACTTTTGTTTATAAACATCCCAAAACATTTCAAAAATACAAAAAAAAATCAAATATTCTAAAAATACAAAAACATTCAAATAATTCAAAAAATACAAAAAAATTCAAAATTCCCATGTTGTATTAGCTCCTTGTCATATATGTTTTATTATTATGTTAGTAGATAGCATATCATTTCATTCCCATATACACATATGTTTCACACATCTTTGAGTGTGATAAACATGCATACCATACACATGATCTATGCACTTACATATGTTGGAGCTTTCCTCTATCCACATCATATAGTAAATTGGGGGAATATGGCTTATTTGATCATGATTGATACATGTTACATATTGTTCATGATAATTTATACATTATCATGTTTGAGCTTATATACTAAAGCTTACACATGTATATAGCCATGCTTATATCTTTCATAATATAATTGATATTCTATGCTCCATAACATTTTTTGCTAACAAATATATGAAATAAATAGTGTAATATGCCTACGTTGGTTTCTTATACTTCATTTATTCAAATTATCACTTAAGTGTATTACATTTCTTTCTGTTGTCTTGCTTGTGAAACATTTGAATATCTTCCTTTCCTGTTGGCCCTTGTGTCATTGTATGTTGTTTGGATATTTGAATATCATTTTATCTTGATTGGACATTTAAATATGTCATTCTTTCTAATTATGTGGAGTTTGAACATGAACATTAAATGAGGTCTCCTTGGATCATTCTTTTACATTATATATATATATATATATATATATATATATATATATATATATATATATATATATATATATATATATATATATATATATATATATATATATATATATATATATATATATATATTGTGTGTGTGTGTGTGTGTGTGTGTGATTAATTGTTTATTGATCTCATACTATTGGTATCTACACATTTCCATGATCTATATCATGGATCTTTTTGATTTGATGTGATCAGCTAGTATGGGCCTAATTTGGATATCTATTTTGATAGGTTATCACTATATGATACATGATTCATACACATATTATACAACTACCTTATCCTTTTGAGGTAAGCTACCTTCATGATTATAGTTCCCTCACCTCAAAATAGAGGCATATTAGTGGGGGCATGCTATAGAAGCATGAACTCCACATTTTCATAGTTTTTAGATTTCAATGGGGGTATGTCATAAAAAAATACCTCCACACTTATACACCTTATTAGTATTTCCATATTTTAGTGTGGTCATGTCATAAAAACATGACTTCCATACATATACACCTTCTTAATATTTACATAATTTAGTGAGGGCATGTTATAAAAAACATGACCTCCAAACGTACACGCTTATTCAACATCTCTAGACTTTAGTTGGGGAACGTCATAAAGACATGACCTCCACACTTGAAAATATCTAGTTAAGTTCCATGATTTAGATATACATTTGGGTTAGAATCCTATAGATTTCACTAATTTTTCATTTATTTGAAACAATTTTTTTCATATTTATGACACATATACTCCATCTCAGACATACTATAGGTGCATATGCCATGTTGTTGCATTAAATGTTTAAAAATTTACCAATTATATTACTCATGAAGATGCACCAATTACACTATGATGTATTATTATGGAACATTTTCTATTTTAACAATTGGTTCATTTTATAGGTTGAAAGATTAAATCATTCAACCTCACCATATTTATAGATTAGAGTGATTAAATCATCCAATATCACCAAACTTATATGATGAGTTTATTAAATCTCTCTCTCTCTCTCTCTCTCTCTCTCACACACACACACACACACACACACACACACACACACACACACACACACACACACACACACACACACACACACACACACACTTGAGTTGTGTGATTAAGATATAATGATCTCAATTGTCATGCCAAAAATCATCCTTGCACTAGATTTGGGGCATAAATCCTTCCAATCTCCCTCTTCAAATATATAAGGTTCAGGTTTTAACCTCTTCCAACTCCAATGCTTCATAAGGAAGGATTATTACCAAGTCAAAGCATCAAGAGCCAACATGGTTGTATCAACACACAAGTGTACACCTTCTTTCATCTTACTATTTTCATGAATTTCAATTATTTCAAATTTTATATAATATGCACTAATTTATATTGTAGTATGCTCTTAGTTATAAGTCAGAAAACAATAAAGCACTCAAAGTGGGCTCAATCAAAGGCAAGGTTTGTTATACACACCTAGGTACACATTTATTTCATTTAACTTAGTAATTTCATCTTTATGAATTAATATATTAAAAGAGGGGGATGCAGATAATAAAACTAAATATTTATAGCATATCAGTCTTGTACATTTGACAAATATCAATCAAGGCCCTACCCTTCAATTCTAGACCTCCCTACTATTGAAAGGCTCACATTCACCATATCATTGTACATAAATGTGTATCTCTTAATATAATCCATATCATTCTAATGACCTATCCATCCTGTACTACAATAAAACTCAAAACATGATAAATATTATTCATTATCAATTTTTGATCCATACCTATTTTATATCCTTCTTGACACTACTAGCCATAAAGGGACACTACTATCGATGGTAGTCGATGGTAGTGTCTAGATCCTTATCTAGTGTCTAGTTTCCAAAATTCATTCAATCACAAATATTTCAAAGCCTATGGGTCAACTTATTTTTCTTATTAAACCCTACCATGATATAGTTTTAAAAGTTGTAATATAAATACAAGTCTAAGCCTTCTCATTCCTCATCTAAAAAATACCAAGTAAAAACCAATACAATTAAAATCAATCAATCAATTGCACAAACACTTTATTCTACTCTATTCATCCCCATTTTAATATCAAGCATATGAGAAGTCATATTACAGCTATGAAGTATTCAAAGAATAACCCATGAGTGATACTTGTGAATTTATAAGATAGATCATTGCATGTATCTTCATATATTATATTGCATGCTTGTGGACACACTTTTCCATGCATAGGGAAGAACTACATAGTTATGAGGCCCTATTTATAGTATTGTTTATGTAGTTAGTTCCCATAGATGGAGGGGTTTTTGGGTCAACTCGACACCATGAGCCCACTAACCCATTTTTCAACAAACTCATTCCAAGGGTGAAGAAGGGTGAAGATCTATGGTTTGAGAAATCAGTGAAGGGATAGAACCTGTATCTTATATTTGAATACACCAACCAAAAATTGAGAGAAAACCTATAACAAATAAGTTGGTCACATCCATATCTAGTCATTATTCTATACTGGACACCTACATCATAATCAAACACTATATCGATGGTAGTATCTAGATCTGATGGT